>JAVDPK010001920.1:84967-102067 GCA_034780415.1 Cichlasoma orientale
AATTTATACACAGGATTACTATGTGTGTGTGTGTGTGTGTGTGTGTGTGTGTGTGTGTGTGTGTGTGTGTGTGTGTGAGAGAGAGCACCACCAACCTCGCTCAGCCAGTAAATCTGACAGAACATTTGTTTGGCCTCTGAACCATGATCACCCCTCAGAGTCCTCTTTCTCCTCCTCTCTCCGTGTGTGTGTGTGTGTGTAAAATATCTGACGAGGCCTGCTTAAGCCATCAGCGGAGAAGACAGAAAAGGGGAAAAAACAGAGCACAGTGAATTAGATGAAGAGGATCAAAACCAAAAGATAAGAAGCGCTTATAAGATTCTCAGCAAGCAACTTTTTATGCGAAAGATGGAAAAGTTAAGTAAATATTTGGGACCATAGTGACAACATCTTTCAACGTGCACTGACTTGGATTCGTGCTCCTTAAACTGTTGTGGTCAGAAGTTTACATCCACTCATCATGGGCATGAATGTCATGGAAACTTTGGGATTTTAATGATTTCTTTGAACTGTTCTTTTTCCAGGGTGGAATCATTGTACGGCATATGTCTTTAATGACTTTGAAAAACAAGAATTGGGTGCACAAGTCTGAATTTATTTTGGATTTTCTCTGATCCGCACAGGCTCAAAAGTATACAGGGTGCAGTTTACAGGCTCGGATATATACTCACTTAAATCTTTTAATAAGTGGTGATGAAGGTTCTACGATGCCTTTTAACTGTTTGTTAACTTCTTGATACAGAAGTTGGGAAGGTCTCTTGGTGCCTTTTCTAAACACCTGCAGATGCCAAGATGACCACTTCAAACAATTGTTATTGTTATTCAGATGTGTCACCACTTTGCCAAGGTCTGTAAGAAAAGCCAAACTGTCACCCTCAGATGAGCGGAAATTCATTAGGAATTTCAGGAACGACCCAGGAACCACCAAGGTGTAAAAGTTTGTGCTTACAATGAGATTTTTAAATCTGTGCTAAAGGGAGGAAGGGAGCGACCGACTGATATTATCATAAATAAGGCCATGTAGCCAGCATGGCTGAAAACCTCTTTTTCTTTCTAATTCAACTTAAAGTGTATATGCATCAACTCATGATGGGGAGTTATAGCTTTCTTGGCTATGAAAAAATTACAAGCACAATAAAAGTTCAAGCAACTAGCTAACTAAACCCAACATGGAGCAAACTAGCTAGCGGTGATGTTATGCTGGGTAATACGTTTGTTTACTTTCTAAAATTAAAAAAAAAACACAATAAGTAATTTTAACTAATTTCTTTTTGCATTTTGACCAAACCTTTTTTGTTAGCTAGCTCGACTTTACCCTGCTAACGTGTAACCGATGAGCTGCACGCTGCAGTTTAAGTTTTGCTGATACTGCTGAGGATTTACTCCTGACATCTACTTTGCTGGCCAACTTTTTTTTTGAAGCGCTTACAGACACAGAAAAGGTTTGCTTGAATGCCAAGCCCTTGCTCTTCTCCCCCCATCCCTCCTTCACTCTGGTGATCATCCATAACTCAGTAATGACCATGACTCCCACAGCAAAAACAGTCTTTCCTGCACTCTTCACCCTGTTGGTTTTAGGTAGAGACGGAAAAGGAACGTCCAAGACAAAAAGATTGTCTGTGCCATTTTCCTCTGTGCTCTTCACCTCCATGATTGGAGAGATTAGGGACCAAAAGTGAACAATGAAGGGAAGCTGGAAAAAATAGAGCATCCTGTGATACTGAAGAGGGAGAAGCAACACGGACGAAAAGCAGAGAAGGGAAAGATAGGAGGAGGAAAGGGGACAGGAGTGAGGTTATGGGAGGATTTTAATGAGCGTGTTGGGGTCTCAGTAGAAACATGAGGCCCTCTTCAGAGAAAAAGAAAAACCCTCAAAAAATGTATATTTGTGGGTGTGTTAAACACATTGACCCAAGGTTTCCCGTCAAGTGGAGAGGGTGATGATGGGAAGAGAAGAGAGGAATGAGAGCGTAGTCAAAATCTGAAAATAACGAGGTAGATTGGGATTTTGCTCATTGATTGCCACTCTTTAGCCAAGCACAGCAAGAACGGCAGTGGATTCTTCGCACAAATGAATGGAAATGAAGTGAATCAAAGCGAGAGAAGAAAATTAAGTAGGAGGACAGCATGATGGAAGAAAGCGGAAAACAGACTTTGATTCTTCTCTGTGAGGTCAAAACGAGGCTACATGTTGGGACCCACCATTAGCTTCTCGCAGAGTTCCTGACCTTCCTGTGCCTGTAACACCAGCCTTATGGACCCTCATCACTACATTACAAACCCTCTCCACCACGCTATGAACTCCCCACGAGCCCATCAAGGACACTCTTACGAGCCCCCAAGCGCTATTTAACCTACAATTTCCCAGGCAGACCCTCAATGCAACACAAAGACCCTCCTGTCACCCAAACTGACACCAAAGCCTCTCCAATCACGCGGAGGATCGGCCTTGTGGTTTGGAGGCTCTGCTGTAACTGCAAGGTCATGGGTTCAATCTCTGCAGTGGTCAGTCAATAAGATACTACCCTCCATTTGACCCTTTGGATGCCTTTAACTTAATCACTTCCCATCACAAATGCCAATAATGTAATAAAACAAAATGCAATGAAGCTTGTAATGCAATAAATGGCGAATACTGCAAGAAAATACCAAAATGATAATGTCATGTCATTGTTGCCAGTATTGTTTAAGTAATTTGTTGCAGATTATCCCTAGTCCCAGCCAATTTTCAATTTAATAGGACATTTACCCAAAAAATAAATATTTAAGACCACTCATCAACTGTGAAATGAATAAAACTGTCAAGTAAAACCTACAGAAAAGCCTGTTACAGACACTTCTGAGAAGTTACTCCAAAGTTCCTAACTCTGGGCCAAACCCTGACCTTTGACAGCCCCCTCTGAAATGTCAAAAATGCAGCTGCAATGATGAGGAAAAAAAAGCCAGGTTTTCTCATTTCCTCAAAAATGGACTCTTCAGAGTCATATAAGGTTTTTGCAGGATACTAATGATTTGTTTTAGCAGCGGGGGGCTCTATGGAAGCATGTTATGAATACCTTACGGGCCCCTTAGCAGTATCTTACGAGGGCCTTATGAACTGCTTGTGAACCCCGGGTCTTTTCCCAGGCACCTTAAAGTAAACAACACAGAGGCTCCTTGATGGTCGACTTACTTAACAAGACACATTAGCGTCGCTCACTGTGGAAACATCCTGGAAAACTTACCTGCCTTTTTATGTGTAAATTGAGGAACTGGGGAGCTTTAAGGAGCAATGCCGCTGATGCTGCCCAATGCATGTGCGCATTTTTCCAAATGCCACATTACCGAATTAGCTCTCTTAACATACCACAGATTTTCAGACTGATTTCTGGGTGCTTTAACATCAACTAGAAAACCCTCTAGACTCCTGCCTCCAGGACCTTCTCGGGGGCTTTGATTGGGGATTGAATTTTCAGTCCTCAAATTAGAAGAAAATAGTGTTGGGTTAAAAATACTGATATATTACACAATATTTGTTACTTTTCAAAATAAAAAAAAGGAATACATTACTTATTTACTCCCTTGAGAAAGTAATTTACTATAACTATAAAAATGATTACATTATTTTTGCAATATTCCACAACATGACTGAGATGCTGTGTCAAATAATTACCAGTTTACAACATAAGCCTTATCCTACAGTCCCACACACCAGTACCCAACACACACACAAGGTCTTTAGTATTAACACAAACACTGAAAAAAAAGCCCAAAGAGCAAATCACAGAAAAAACTGTAGCCATGGTGATTCTGCTATAGAAACAGGTGCAGGTAGACATTGAGATCTAACCCTTTATAAGGCCCTCATAATTCAAAATGTCAACTTCAGAGTGTTCATGCAGCATGTTACAAGGCTTTTCTTTTCAACTTGTCACTTTCTCCCCCAAAAGTGTTCATTTTGATGTTCCAAATCAAAATCAATGAAGTGACCATATATGGTTCTTTGCCCACTTAGGGTCATCATTTTTTACAAAAATTGTATATAGAAAAAATATAGAAAAAAACCCACACATAAACATAAAGGAACTTTTTTTTTTAATTTTTTTAAATGAACGTTTTTCTTGACTGACACTGACACAAATATAACGCACATTTCAAACTGCAGTACTGTCACAGGCGACTGCTTTACTTGGTGAAGCTGCTGTAAGGTGATGATAATCTCTAATATAATAATGTGACTAAACATTTATACATCAAGGAAGCGTGATTCAACACTCCAGAGAACACGTCTCCACTGCTCTAGAGTCCAGTGGCAGTGTGCTTTACACCACTGCATCCAAAGCTTTGCATTGTGCTTGGTGATGTACGGCTTGGATGCAGCTGCTCGGCCATGGAAACCTATTCCATGAAGCTCTTCTTGAGCTAATCTGAAGGCCACTGAAGTTTGGAGGTCTGTAGAGACTGACTGCAGAAGGTGTGTGACCCCTGTGCACTATGCACCTCAGCATCTGCTGAACCAGTTACGTGCATCGCCATCTTTTCGGACTGAAAATTATAAAATTATTCTGTAGCAGAAAAATCTTTGTGACCACAACAAGAGTTGGGCACCTTCAGCTGTAGCTCCTCATACACATTGCATTTGGACCGCTAGCTGGAGGCTCACCAGCTCTCTCATTCCACAGCTGCGTTTATTATGAAATAACTGTCTATCATCAAATAACTGTCACTGTGGTTAATTATTATCATTACGACACTGACTGCAGCAGTTTTGGTCGTGGGGTGAGGGTGTTGCTGGTATTCTGGTGAGCTTCTGTATTCCTGAACTCCGTCATTGTGCCTGTCTCATTCAGTCATAGAAGCAACAGAGATTTAAATAGCTGCTAGATACAGTATGTCCATAAGGCTGCAGATTATTCAGCTGAGCAATAACATCAAAGCCCAGCAGAGCAGCTGCAGATGTGAAAAGCCTTTTCAAAAGGGTAACAAGCCATAACTGCACCGCAACATGTCACATCATCTCTCCTTTGTGCATCATCTGTAGTGTGTGATTTTTCTATTAGGATGCTGCATATTAGAACAGGACTGGACAGGATCTCATTCAGAGGGACTGCAAAAGCACATTGAGGTAGCTTAAAATGAATTCAGAGGGGAAAAAAAAAAAATAAATCTAACTATGACATTTCAGCTGCTCTGTTTTTTTCAGTGCTTGTTCCACTTTGTCTGGCTTGCCAGTCTGGAAACAGTCAGAGGGTTTATCAAAACCTGTTTGCTGGAAACATCAGCCCTCTAATGATTACTGAGACTGAACCCGTGATCTGCCAGAACACTCAAACTGGGAACCAAAAGCTGAGTGGGACAGCACAGTGCATATGACATGCAGTCAGTCTTTTCAGCAGCAATAGAAAGTACGACACCTTTATCTCCCTTTTCACGTTGCAGGCAAATTCTACAACAAAATGCTGCTGAAATGAGCCAATTAGCGGCAGTTATTTGGTGACTAATTTGTCAGTTTAGTCTTTTATAAAAGGCAGAGGCCAAACATTAGTGAGTCCCAGCTTTTCAAATGTGAGGATAATTAATGATTTGTTGATCTGAGCTTGGACTGGGGACCCTGGGAAAATGTGGTGGGTATTTTTCATTTTTTTCTTATAAAACAATTAATTGAAAAATAAATGGATAGTGAAAGTAACTGGCTTCAATTTAACTATAATCTGCATACACTTAGTTATTCCCTTGCACCTCCATCATGGCGCCAGAAGTCTTTTTTTTTTTTCTTTCTGCAGGGCCCTTATTAATGTCCTGTGCTCTGGCTGCAGCACCAATTTTCCATGTTACAGGCTAATTAGTTTGTCACAGGACCTGGAGCTGCCTCCTCTGGCTCCCCATTCCCGTTTAATACGCCCTGAGAGCCCTTTACATGCATGTTCCTTTTACTAACACATCAAGAGGGTGCGAAAGTAAGAAAAGAGGATGTCAGGTCCATGTTAACAGTGTGGGAGACACGACTTTTCCCACTCGTATACTGACAGACTGTCAGGCGAGGGTCAGTGACATACTGTAACGTGGGTGTGTGTGTGTGTGTGTGTGTGTGTAGGTGTGAGTCAACCAGCTAGAGGCCGATCCCTGTGCCAGCTCTCTGTTCTCTGTCACTCTTTGAGAGCCGCTCTGAATGAACACGTCATTAAACCTCAATAAAAAAGCCTTTATTCACCCCCAAATTATTACAGCAGCATGTGTGAGCCCACTGGGCAAGTGTGTGTGTGAGAGTACAATATACCAGACAGACGGAGAGGTCACAAAGAGTACCGTATTCCCCTTATAAAAACCTTTGTATTTTTTCATATTTTTGGAAGAAGTGTGTGTGTGTGTGTTTTTCTTTTCTCTCTCTCTCGCTCTCTCTCTCTCTCACTCTCTGTGTGTGTGTGTGTGTGTGTGTGGTTGGTCTAGTCATATTAATATCATGGAACATAGTGACTTTTTCTTTGGGTGAGTAAGAGAACGAGCACGGAGCAAAGAGACACTTTAGAAAGAGAGAGATGGAGTAAGAGCAGCAGAAGGTGTTGTCTCATCGTCCCAAAGCCCGGTAACGGCAGCTCGTTGGGGAGTAAAGGGTACATCAGTATGTGCCTTGTGGCATTTATTTTAACATATTACTACTATGCTAGCCTAATGTGTGTGTGTATGTGTGTGTGTGTGTGTGTGTGTGTGTGTGTGTGTGTGTACAGGTCCTTCAGCTTTTGGCATGCATGAAATCTGATGCTGCTTTCTAATTGGTAGCTGGAGGTTTTCCACAGGGAAACGGTGGAAACAGCAAACTGCTCTCTGTAGATGTCCCCGCTTTTATTATTGGTGTATCAGTATTTTTTCTTTTGGACATCATGTTTTCACAGTGTTACCGATAACTCACTCAATGACTGTAAATGAGTGGATTTGACTTCATTTATGCTGCTTTTTGATTTTCTTGAATTGAGTTATTTGTATGTTTTTCCTGCATGCTGAGAATTATAGTTGTGCCTTCTTATTTCATTTAATAATTTGTACTTTTTCCCCCTTTTCCTAACTGCAGAGCACTTCTGCAACGGCAAGCACGGAGACTTGTGGGACTGTTAACTTCAGCTCGTGGAGTTTCCAGTGTTTTATGCCAAACACCGGTAATACACTGTTCTTGTGCCAAGAACAGTGTATTACCGGCCACCATGGCTGAGACTCTTGTAGCAATTAATGACTTGTGGTCAGTGTTTCTGTAACTGTGTGGTGTATGGGGCACAGAAAAGTGACAAAAGCTCAGTTCTCAGTCTTTTAACACACAGCGTAAATATTTTGTACAAGAACAAGATGAAAATTCCAGGCCATACTCAGTGACATTTTGCCACCCATCCATTTTCTGCCGCTTATCCTGGCCTGGGTTGTGGGTGAAGCAGTCAAAGCAGAGACGCCCAGACTTCTCTCTCCCCTCCAGCTCTTCTGGGAGGACACCGAGGCATTCCCGAGCCAGCCGAGACATGCAAGCTCTGCCCTAGGGCCTTCTTCTAGTAGGACGTGCCCAAAACACCTCACTCCAGGACGCATCCTAATCAGATGCCCAGAACCACCATAACTGAGCTCCTTTTGATGTGGAGGAATAGCAGCTCTAATCTGAGCCCCGCCCAAATGACTGAACTTCTCACCCTATCTTGAAGGGAGAGCCCAGGCACCCTTTGTAGGAAGATCATTTCCGCTCCTTGTATCCGTAATCTCTTTCTTTCAGTCACTACCCCGAGCTCGTGGCCATATGCAAGGGCTGGAATGTAGATTGTCCGGAAAAAAGGGAAACTCCCACTCCGAGTCAGGAGGTGGAGGTCAATATCTCAGTCTTGTTCATGAGTGAGGGGAGAGTGGATTGGCAGATTGACAGACAAATGACATTTTGTGAGTTTATTAAAAAATTTGCTAAACTACGATTGTATAAAGTTGATTTAAGTTAAAATTAACTTGAGCTATATTTTTTTAGACCATATCAGTGTGTGGACCCGTTGCATTCTAGGTTGCTCAAGAAAGAACAACTTTTGTAATATTTTGTTTTTTTTGCTGAACAACTTGACAATAAACACACTCAACATCTTTGGCATGACCTGGAATGCCAACTCTGAGCCAGACTATATCACTCAAAGTCAGTAATGAAGCTTATTGATGGCCGTGAGTGTGAAAAGTCACGGAGTAATGGCTGTGTGTTCAAATCTTTCTAACCATCTAGTGTCTTCGAAAGGTTTCCGTGTCCACGTTTTAAAATGCTGCCACAGATTTTAAGAACACTTAGCTGTGCCCACCAAAGTCACTGCAGAGCAGAGCTCTGTGGGATGTGTTCAACTCAACTGCACACTCACTGGGAAACGATCTGCGTCACAGCCTGTATTGTAAAATGGACTGGAATTTGACCACGGCCTATGTAAAACGGCTGCCTTGGTGCATACAAAACAGACACACAAACTCGCCCAGCAGGGTCCGGGAAGGCCTGGTCCCGAGCCTGAGTTTGCGTTTTGGCTCCCATCCGGTCGTCACTCCTCAGCTCTGCTCACTGACTGAAAGTTCATCCACAGTTTTCTGCTTATTACTCTTACGGTATTTTTTTTCTCCTTTTTTTTTTTTTTTTTTTTTTTTGCCCCATAGACTTTTGAATGTTCTTGTCTGTAAAGACATGTACCTTCCATGAATCAAATTATGCTAACTGGGAACAATTATAAATCAGGTCTCCGGTCGGCTAAGACGTCAAGTAAGACGAGTCCAAGTCCTGAGAGGTTAATCGAATGGAACTAACATGAATGCAACAGCTGTGAAAGACGAATTTAATGGTTAGAGTCAACAAACTTTGGTGACAGATGGTCGGATTTTGCCAGAAAAGATCTAAAAAGTGTCTAAATTTTATTTACTTTTCTATAATCAACAGCTGCCTTGATACTGTAAAGTCTATGAATGATGGACACCACCTCTAGGTCTGAAAAGGGAAACCAGTGCAGGCGTCTTAAACCTGCAATTATTAGAGTGACCTGCAGGGAGGTGACTCCCCTGGTTGCATGGTTAAAAAAAATGTATTAAAGTCTATGAGAAAATTATTCTACTGCTCACTTGATTTATGGCCTCATAAAGTTTGTCACAAGTTTCAAGACTTCTTTAACAGAACATGTTAAAATTCTCAATTATGGTCCTGTTTAGATTAAAATAGATCATAAAGGATGGCATGTTTAAGTTAGGGCACCTTTTGCTCTTGAAAAGATGCCACCATATGAATTTGCAGCATGCTCAGTTTATTAATCAGATCTACCCATCGCCTCTCACAAACAGTTACAAAAGCCCACTTTCCTTTATAGTCTAAAGGGCACAAGTATAAATGAGCTCATGCAGGGTCTCCACTGCTGCAGGGATCACCTCCACCAGGAAGGAGCATACTGACAGGCTGAGGAATCAGCTGCAGCAACCAACCCAATCGTACAAAATGATGCACAACAAACAAACACACACACACACACACACACACACACAAAAACACAAAAGCGTACTCTAATGCATCCATGCAAACTGGCAAACTTTCTCTCTGTGACCCCGAGGCTGTCTCAGTCATGTGGTTGTGGGAATGTTGCTGGGATTTGTGTGTTCAGTGACTGCAATAACAGGGATCAAATGGGAACATGTGGACAGAATTCCAAACCCGGGTCAGAACACAGCGGTGCTTGTTTAAGCTCATTTTGATGTCGCTGCTTTTCATGAGAATTAGTTTTATGGCGTTTTTGTTTATCATTAGAGAGAACGCAGCGAGGACATCAGTGGGGAAAAAAAAAAAAAAAAAAGTGCAACAAAGCAAGAAAGATCTGAGGCCCGAGCGCACCACGTCTCCTCCGCTAACCAAAATATCCATGAAAGCACCAAACTCCAAATGACCTCAATAATCGTTCATAATGAGGGTTTTTTTTTTTTTTTTTTTTAAACTTTCAAACTCACAGCTCAGTATTCACAAGTCATTTGCTGGTGTTTTGTTTGCTTTTTACCCTGACAGCCTCTCACTGCTCCAGTTTCGTTCTGGCGTTTTTTTTTTACATGACGGAGCTCGTCGGCTCCACTAAAGGTGTGTGTTTTGCTAGTTGTCATGCAAAGAACGGCTCACGAGATGGTCGGAGCCGTGAAATGTTTAATGCATGAAGAGCACTTGTCAGAGAAAGCTGGCATTTCCTGTATTTGTACACACGCGGTCCCCGCTGTCCTTTTGCCCCCATCTTTTTTAAATTTCCTGCATTTAGTGTTTGTGATGGCTGGATGCTTGTTTGGTTTGGTGGGGAGCGCGGAGGATATAGGACAGTTTTCATAAAGGACATGACTTAAAGAATCCTTCAGGCTGGGTCACGGTGCTCAGCTTTGCTTAAATCTGCTTAATCTGTGACCTCAGTGCACCCAGGCAAGCGTTTTACTGAGATTCACTTTATAATATTTATTTTTGAAATGTTTTTACATAAAATCATCTCCCATCTGTTCCTTTTGATACTGCGACATGAGGGAACTTTGTTTTTCATACCTGCAGCACCTGATGGTTAATTTGGTTGCGTTGTGTTGCTTTTGGAAAGCCCCCTGTGGTGTTTTCCACTGGCTGCAAGGTTGATTACTTCTCAGAAAATCATTAACAAGAGATTTGACACCAGTTTGGTCAGAAATGACATGAAAGGAGGAGTTGGGGTGGAGGTGGGCTGCAAAGTGGCAGCTATAGACAGCCTAAAGCAGCAACAGGGTATCAGCTGAGCCGTGAGCTCATGTGTTGAGATCAGCTGATCTGCTGGAATTGCTCTATGACTGACTTCATGGCTAAACTAACACTCTGCTCGATGTTATCAGCAAATAACTCTCGGAATCGACTAAACTGTTTCACAGTTTGGCCGATGTGTGTCCTTTACACATTGGACATATACAGTGGGCCTAAAAAGTCAGCTATTTTCATGTAAACCCTGAAATTGCATGTCACTTTGGCTATGATATGTTTAAAAAAAATTTTTAAAGAGCTTAAAATTCTATATTCAGGTTTCTTGAAGGAGAGTCAAAGCTCTTCTTTGGATGTTGGCTGCCTTTTGTTTCCATCCATCCATCCATTCATTTTCTTCTGCTTTTCTGAGGACAGGTCATGGGGGCAGCAGCCTAAGTAGAGAAACCCAGTCCTCCTTCTCCCCAACCACCTCCTCAAGCTTATTCAGGGGAACGTCGAGGCATTACCAGGCCAGCCGAAAGATATAATCTCTCCAGCGTGTCCTGGGTCTGCCCCGGGGCCTCCTCCTCCCAGAACACCTCACCCAGGTGGCAGCCTAGTCAGATACCCGAACCACATCAACTGGCTCCTTTCGATGTGAAGGAGCAGCGGCTCCCCTCCCTAATGAAGGCACTCTTCACCCTATCTCTAAGAGTGAGGCCAGCCACCCTTTGGAGGAAGCTCATTTCTGCTACTTGTATCTGTGATCTTGTAACTGAAGGTTGATTTGTCATTTATAATGAAAAAATACATACAAAGTCCAAGTATTTTCAGATGTTCTCTCAAACATTTTGCTCCAACTGTATTCCCAACTCAGTGAGAATCAGTGAGAATCCCATTACTCCTTGGTAAAGGTTCACCTTTGCAAACATGAGGATGTAATCAGATTTACAAACTGTGTTTCCCAGCTGTCCCTGACCTCAAACAGGAAAACCAAAATAATCTGCCCCTCTTCACTCCTCCCCTTCATCTTTCTGTCTCTCCCTATCTCTTGTTTTCATTTACTCGTTTTATTTCTTTCCTTTGTGTGTCTGTCTGATCTGGTTCTCCATCACCCCTTCATCTCTCTCTGTTGTAGCTTTCTCTGTAATTATGGCAGAAAATAAACATGGCTTTTGGACAGGCCACATCAGTCAGGATCGATACACAGGCAGGGACGCGCACACGCAAATTCACACACGTAATCTCACTCACCCACACAAATACACACACACACACACACACACATGCAGAAGTACATTTTGAGCAACGCACCGATCTAGCAGAGAGTCTCGAGCCAGTAACACCACGGAGGAGTCTTTCTGAGAGAGAAATCATATAAAAAGTGTTTATTTTCCCTCTCTGGCCTTTGATGGCCAACTGGATCCATATGGCCCCTCAGCCGCTCTGTTTAGCCGCTACGATTCAAACCGGTAAACTGTTTTCCACATGGTCAGATCGGGGTCAGCAGTTCGAAGCCCGATTTAAAGCAGTTTACAAGCAAAGGCTTTACGTGTTTAATCCCCGTGTCTTCAGATCCTGAGTACTCAATGGTTCAAATTTGTGATTTTTTTTTTGTATGTTTTGTGTTCTTCATGTGTCTCTTTGTCTCATGGTTGTTTTAATTTGACTCCCATATTTTTCACAAATGTTTGGATCAAGCTCTTCCTGCAGGTCACGTGGTAAGTGTTATTTAACTTGCTGGCGCATGAAAACTGCAGTGTGTGTTTTTGATCTCATGTGATTCTCTAAAAGTACCACAGCTCTGTTTTTTTTTTAAAGGGGATATATTTGTGTGTGTGTCCGTGTGTGTAATGTGTACACTTAGATTTTGTTGGTAAATAATGACACCGTGTAATATATCACGTGTTGTGGTTCATCTGAGGTTGTATTTACCTAATTTAAGACCTGCTAAGGACCAGATGTTGTGGGGTTTTGTTTTTATTTTGATTTCCTTGGATCTCTTTTGGATCTATATGATGTCACTGGGGACAGGGGATTTCCCTAATAGCTCCATCTTAGCCACACAGTTCAATCTGTTAGCACAGAAGCCCCACCTGCTATTCAAACCTGTTTATGAAGGGCAGCAAATCAGAAGAAAACTGGCTTAAACGAATGGCGCTAAATTGGCTCAATTCCAACAGTGCATGAACTAAGGGGCACCAAGGCTGCCTCTGTAAGATAAATAAGGGTTAGTTTAAACGGGAATCTTAATATGGAGCTGGAAATGAGCATAAATTGGTCATGTTGAAGGAAGTCTGACATTGTGTGCAATGCACTGAAATGGCCTGTGCCTTAAATTTGCTCAAATTTTATAGCAGACCAAGTGCAGAACCTTACATTACTAATTTCTCCTTCATTTTACATCTCATAAATTCTTATTTGCAGGTTTCTAAGAATACAAAAATAAAAATAAAAAAATGTTGGTGCAGTCTGAGACATTTGGAGCTCGGAAACTTCTCTCTCACTAACAAAAGAAGATCAAACTAACAGACGAAACCAACAATTTTTGAAAGCTTTGGCTAACACTGAAATGGTTTGGCCATCCTGCTCCCTTTTCATTTTTTACTCCTACCATCTCCCTGATTTAACTGTCTTCTTGCAAATTCAGTATAGTAACAGAGCAGAAAAGTGACAGGAGCTGTAGGAACCTGAACCACTGGTAAGGTTTCTTTATTTTGTTTCTCTTTGCCATTGGTTACAAATGTTTCTCGTAAAGAGAGAAATTTGAATGCGTGTGTGTTGGTTGAATATCTTTTTAAAAACACCCATGAGTCTTGTTGGCTGCAGCTTTGAAGAAGACAGTAGACAGAGCAGTGAAATCAACTTCTGGCAGATTCGCAGCATTTTCTTTTTTTTTTTGTTTTTTTTTTTTTGTTCGGGTCAGGAACCGAATGCTGAACCACAGTTTCTGAATTGATCCAAATCCAGCAGTGGATCCATTTAAATTGATTACATTATTTATCAACTTTGACAAACTTCAACCTTCAAGTTCCAGCCGCCATTAGTAGCTAGAGGTCCGACTTTTCTCCTAGAGGCTTTAAATTTATTTTTATTAATACTGCTTGCACTTGTAGACTGGGACCTTTTTAGCATATGTTCCTTTTCCTTTTATTGATGATTCAGTCATAAAAAGCCTAAACTCACACAGCCTGTGTGAGAACAATACCAGGAATTTGGCCCTGATAATCTGATCTGATTCAGCTTTCCATTGTAAGTTTAGTCTGACTGTTTAGTTTTCTTAATGTTTAGTAATATAAACACAGGTGTGGGCTGAACGCCATCACATTCACATAAATATGATGATCTGTGATCCAATTTGAAACTTTGTGAAACCACCTTTGCTCTTGTGCCTCTTGATTTGGATGTGGAAAAACTCCTGAAAACCTTTTAAACATTACAAAAAGAGCTCTAATGAAGGGTGGTTTTTTTTTTTTTTTAGGTTTTTAACATGTAATTTATTTAGAAATATCTATCTTTTTTTTTTTTTTAGAAATATCTATCTTTGAGGGTAATATGTCTGAGCCCTTCTTAATAAATCCTTCGAGTAAAATTGCACTTGCTGAAGTGAAGAACGCTGTTATTTTTCTTGATAAGACCGTTTTTAAAATATAGCTTTAGGCTGAGGTTTGTACTGTAGTAATACCAACTAGATTGAGCTTGGCTTGGTATTAACTAATCACCCATATTTGATTAAATGACAAGATTTTATTAAGCTTTTATAAACCCTACATCAAAAACATATTTTACAAGGAAGATAGGACTTTAAATGCCAACTAAACAAGTGTATCAGCCATCTGTTTTTGCCATCAAACACAATGCATGTAGGAGGCAATGCCTCACAGCAAACTGAAAATATAATTTCAAAACTTTTTAAGCATGTTTCAACATCAAGTGCTGAGACCAGCTATAGATCAGTAGGAACTTTGATATGTTGCTAATCCTTAAAATGCCTTTTACAATAGCTGTCAGAGGAGAAAGGCCAGTAACTCAAATAAACTCTTGTTGCCACCAAGGTATGCAGAAGAGCATCTCTGAACATACAGCACGTTGAACCTTGAAGCAGATGGGTACAGTAGCAGAAGACCATACCAGGTGCCACTCCTGTCAGCTAAGAACAGGAAACTGAGGCTACAGCTCACACAGGCTCACCAAAATTTGACAATAGAAGACTGGAAGAATGCTGCCTGGTTTTATGAGTCATGGTTTCTGCTGCGGCAAGCGGATGGTATGGTCAGAATTTGGCATGAACAACGTGAAAGCATCGATCCGCGTAGTCTTGTATCTAATATTCAAGCTGCTGGTGGTGATGTAATTGTGTGGGATAGTTTCTTGGTCCGCTTTGGGCCCCTTAGTACCAACTGAGTACAGTTTAAATGCCACAGCCTACCCAAGTATTTTTGCTGACCGTCCCTTTGTGACCACAGTGTACCATCTGCTGATGGTTGCTTCCAGCAGGACACACCATGTCACAGAGCCAAATCATCTCAAACATGACAATGAGTTCACTGTACTGAAATGCGTCGCTGGTGTGTGTTTCGGGACTAAACGGAAGCATTCGTGTCACAATTACATTGTAGCAAAGATTTTCCCTCCCCAAAGCCTTTTTATTTATAAAGAATATGATATTGCAGAGTTATTGGTCTGAACTTGAGGCCTGTCCAGTCTTCAGTTCCCGTGTTAACTGCTCTGATTTCTGGTTTCTGAAGATGACTCAAACATCATTCCTTTAATAGCCAAGACAAACATGGTTGGTTTTGACAGAACACCATCGTTCTCATTAACTCGTCTCCCTCTCCCTCCATCCTAATTCTTCTCTCTCTGTCTCACCACTTTCTGCTCAGTGATGTGATAAACAACCGCAGATGCTGATTGCGCTGACACACAGACGCACACTCACGCAGAAGACAAGTAGCAGCTCATTGCTGTGTCATGAAGCTTTATAATTGGTCCGTTTATCTTCAGGTTAATTTAATGTGGTGGAGTCCATATAACCTTCGCTGGGAGACTATTGGTTTCATATGCGAGTCTGGAGCATCCTCTCTCTCACACACAGGCACACACACACACACACACACACACACAGTGTGCGTTGAGATGGTCTGATGGTTGCATATCCTTTCATCACTCTGTACTCGCCCTCTTCTTCCATCTCTGGTTGTCTGCTTGCCCCTTGGATGATCTCTGTATCTTTGACTCTGTGTTGTCTCAACTGTGTACTGTGTATACATTCATTCATGGCATCTTATCCTAAATTAGATGTTAGTAGAAGCTGTTTGTGGTTGGTCCCAGCAAAGATTTAGTTGCATATCAGCTCATCTGGGATAACAACACAAAACTCAGACTAACAGATGTCATAGTTATTTATGTCTTATTTCATTTGTAGTATGTTTTCAACAGATGCTTGATGTGGACTGATTCTGAAGTGGTGCCCTCAGAAGAGCTGTAATGCTCTTTTCGGCTGTGCAGTACTGTACGTTCTTCTCATCGTCATCACCTTCATCTGCATCAGTACTGCACAGCTACATAATTCATCATCTTCATCATTCAAGTTGTAGTAAGAGAGTGGGAAACATTTATGGGAGTGTGGGAAGGGTTTATAAAGCCTTAAAATATATAAAAATAATAAAATAAATATAACACCGCTACTTCGTGGATTTTGACGTATCGTCGGGGTTCCAGGAATGTAACCCCCACGATAGGTGAGGGATCAAAGTATTTAAAAAAAAAAAAAAAAACGCTTTTACAGTATTGAGGAATTAAAACTTTAATTTACTTTGATAAATTCTCTCACCTTCTCCTTCAGTATCTGTTCCCAATTCTTAAATTATGTTCTAAAAACTTCCAGTTCGAGTGTTTTATGGTTCTAGCTGGTCAGCAGAGGAACTTTGAAATATTTCTTGTCAGTTTGATAAACTCCCTCCTTGAACCCTCCATGAAACTCAGCCATGTGCATATTCTTTCCTTTATCTGTCCATCAAAGCAGGTCAGATCTTTTCTCATGTACACTTTCCCACTTTCTCTCTCACCCTGTCATTTTCCAATTGTTTCCTTTTTTCTGGTTCCAGCTGTCCTTTCCTGCCTTGATGCTGATGGTAGAGATAAACACAATGAGACTGTGAACCACGATAACCAAGTGAGATGATAGTCTTACATGTATGTTTAGTTACACAGAACAGGCAGTATGTTAACATCAGGGCCCTTTGTCAGTTGTCCCACATCCATGTCTGCTTCATTACATGCCAAAAACACATCAGAACATAAAAACACACATTAAATAAGGATGGTGATTCACATAGAACATGACACAATACTGTATTGTTGTGCCTTCCCCAAGGTCTGATCTAATTTACAGTATAGAATCATAATATTACCATCCACCA
>JAVDPK010001920.1:113074-131393 GCA_034780415.1 Cichlasoma orientale
CCCCCCCCCCCCCCCCCCCCCCCCCCCCCCCCCCCCCCCCCCCCCCCCCCCCCCCCCCCCCCCCCCCCCCCCCCTTCGGTGCGTTTGCATGCATGTTAGGTTAATTGGTGACTCTAAACTGGTCATAAGTGTGAACTGTTGTCTGTCTCTTTGTGTTAGCCCTGCAATAGATTGGTGACCTGTTCAGGGTGTACCTCGCCTCTCACCCTATAGCTGGGCTCCAAATGTCATTCTGAATTGGATAAGCAGAAGAGCATGGATGGATGGATGGATGGATGGATGGATGGATGGTGGGAGTTACGTTACAGACTAGCAGACTGATCTTTTTTGTCCTCTTTCTTTTGCCACTCTCAGAAGGATAACTCCTCTTCCTTTCCGTTGATTGCCATTACTCATTAGTTTTTGTTTATACATAATCATTAACACTTGCAGTTGGAGTGAGAGTGGCAGTCAGGTGTCATTGCACACTTTGCACACTGCCACCACAGTAGCTCAGTTTGCCTGTCCTTGGGAAAAATAGAAATATATCAATTGAAACAAAATGTTACATGGAGTTTAGTTGCTCATGCTACTCACATTTTCTCTTCCTACTGAAGAGATGAGCTTCTGTAATTCCCGATCTTATCAAGGCTTCCAGTGACTGAAGTCAAATGAATTGATGGTAACTGTGCCAGGATGACACAGGCGATAAAGCCGTACTTAAACCTTAAATCCATTCTGGTTGTTTCAATATATCTCAAAATCATATTGTCTTTTGGAAATTTGCATTCTTAATACTGTGATGTGCATCCCTTTGTCAGTTATGTTGTTTATTCTCATGAGCAGTCGGATGAGTCATGGAGTGGCATTATCTCCTCCTGTCATTAAGGATGGCCCAGTGTATCTTAGTCTAGAGGAAGCACTGGAGCACCTTTCCTTAAGTATTTAGAGACCTCAACTATCTCTTGTTATGGCTGCCACACAGAAACCCTATTAGGAACCTTCTTAAACAAATTTTGCTTTTGACTACAACCTAAAAATGACGTGAACAAGAACAGCAGAGACACAGAGCAGGAAACACAGGAGACGGCGCGGAAAGATAGTTGGTAAGAAACACGAGGAGAAAAATATATCGAAACAGTAACCAAAGCCCAAAACCTTAACACCCCGTGACCGTACATGAATTGCTTCCTGGTTTTTAGAACTCATATCGTTGCGTTCCGAGAAGATGAAAACAGAAAGCACACGTTCGTTCCCACACACAGAGTGAAACGATGATCCATTTTCTCACAGGGTGAACAGAGGAAAGAAATGAAAATATTCCGAGAGTTTCCCACCATGGCTCAGAGCTGGCGCGCCATAACTTTCACTTTAACACATCTGGATGGATGTGGAAGCATTTCGAGCAAGGGTGAATGAGCAGGGGAGATGCAACAGGATACAGCGAGGGGTCACTGTACGGAACACGACACCGCCGCCTTCATTCGAGAAATCTCACAACAAGCCAAATCAACACAGTCGACAAAAGAGAAGCCCTTCTGTCTTCTTTATTCCATGTGAGCGTAGTCCTCAACTTTTCCATCTCTCCATCTGGAAACAGAGATGCACTCCTGTTAACTCTATTACACAACTCCCCGTTGTGTCTTTTGAGTGTGCATGTGTGAGTGTGTGTGTGTGTGTTTGTTGAGGTCAAATGCACAAATGCATTTGGCAGGTCACTGCAGCCTTGGATGAGGGATCGAAAAACGTCTTAATGAACGTGCCAATTCGCTGCTGGAGAAAATCACAATCTGCTCTACATCACACAAACACACACACACACACACACACAAACACACACACACACACACGCGCGCGCACACCTACAATTGTAAACACACTAATATGCAGACACGTGTTTATTTTCTGCCTGATGTGCTGTCACATATGTATATTAAAGCTTGCGTATTTAGATGGACGGGGATGCGCACAGTGAGACTTCACACATCACAAAGAGAAGTATACACACACACACACACACACACACACACGCACACGCACACACGTGAGTGTCCCTCGGAGAGGTCAAAGTCAAACATTTTGATGTTGCATCTCTTGGATTATTGCTAACATATCTTGTTTGCGTACCCATTGCGGCGTTCCACATGCGTTCACCCACATCAGAGCCTCGCTGTGCACCCGTACGAGCCGTTTCATTTGACTTTACCGCCGTGCCCTGTGGGCGCATCGCTTCACGGGACACATCTCTGTATCCGATTCCACTTTGCTTATGACAAACGTAATCCCAAACATGCAGGCTTTCAAAGGAAAAAACGCCAAGAACAGAGACTGATGGCAGCCCGAAAAAAGATCTTTTGAAGAATTCATCAAGCTCAGGTATCATGCTGGCAGAGTGGGGTTTAGAAACATAAAAGCTGCTCTCTGATTCCATAACTCATGCTGCTGATGATATGTTGTAAATCAGAATCTTACTCAGACTGGACTCAGTGCATTGCTTTGTTTCCCAGACACAGATGGTAGAGTTTAGCGTACCCCCCCCCCCACACACACACACACTCTTTATTTATTATTTATTTGTGTATTTGTAGCTATTCAAGCCGAAACAAATTAACAGAAATATGTATTTTGTTTCCCAAATCAACTTTAGAGAGATCTAAAGGATTATTAAGATCATTTTTCATGAATGTTTTTGCACTTTTTTGAAACCTGCTGTGATCCATTGTAGCTGTAAGAAGACCACATATTATAAAGAGTTTTTCTTAAATCATCATCTGACACGTTGTTTTTTTATTCAAATCCTCCTAACAGTCTTTTTTTTTTCTTTTTTAAATAAACGGTTAAACAGAGAATGGATGATAAACTTTGCCCAGAAAGAAGCATGTTTTGTTAGTTGGGTCCTCTCTCTGAGGTACCATGTAATCATCGTCTTGCAAAACGAATAAAGGTGAATAAATTGTACTCTGTTTATACCCCACACTGCATTTAATCGTTTGTTATTATTAATCTCTGGCTCTCTTCCACAGCATGTCTTTTTTTCCTGTCTTGCTCCCCTCACCCCCAACCGGTCGCGGCAGATGACCGCCCCTCCCTGATCCTGGTTCTGCTGGAGGTTTCTTCCTGTTAAAAGGGAGTTTTTCCTTCCCGCTGTTGCCACGTGCTTGCTCATAGGGGGTCGTTTTGACTGTTGGATTTTCTGTGTAATTATTGTAGGGTCTTTACCTACAATATAAAGCACATTGAGGTGACTGTTGTGATTTGGCGCTATATAAATAAAACTGAATTGAATTGAATAAATATTTACCATACAAACATCATCATCTTGGTGTTTTGAAACAGGACGTAATGATCGAAGGGTGGATCTGACTGAGAAACCAGCGGTCACTGCGTCCTTATTCCTTAGCCCACCCTAATGCATTCCCTGCTTTCTCATACTTTTTGACTCTAATAGGGACCATTATTTACTAAATAAAAATCATGCTGTGTTCAATAAAACTTGAGAGACCATAACCTCATCTGGAAAGTGTTTACTGAGGTGACACATGAAGGGAACCAAAGGCCTTTTTCCCTATAGACTCTTACACAACTGGACTTCTATTGGTCATCAGAAATGTGAGGTTAGGGCACCAGGGTGGCTCAGGGCGTGAACAGGCGACCATGTATGCCGTGTGGCAGTGCAGTCGGAGCAGGCTCGAGTCCCAACCTGTCGCTATTTACCGCGTATCTCCACTGCAAAATAAAAAAAAAAAAAAACTGTTAATAAAGGCCAAAAAATATATTTAAAAAAAAGAAATGTGAGGTTAAAGGCACTTCCCAACTGGCTTAACTCCCAAAGTTGGGTCCATCTTTCATACACAGTCCCTGGTATGCACTCACTGTTTGCACCACAAGCCCAAATCAGCTGATGCCATTCTACTCAAAAAAAGATAGAAGAAAAAGGTGAAAACTTTAAGCTGCACCTGCAAACCACTTTGCACCAATCAAGCACCTTGATTGATGCCAGGTGTTCTCCGGGTAATCAATGCACATGCACCCGGCCATCCACGTGGTGTAAAAGTGCCCACTGTTGGCACTTTCAGTGGTGGACAGGGGTCAGCATGGGCACCCTGACTGGTCTGCAGCCATGCAGCCACATGCACAACAAACTGTGAAACACTGTGTATTCTGACAGCTTTCTATCAGAACCAGCATTAAGTTTTTCCACAATCTGAGCTTCAATAGCTCGTCTGCTGGATCGCACCACAGAGGCTAGCCTTCGCTGTGCATCAATGAGCCCTGCCATGACCCTGTTACTGGTTCACCACTGTTCCTTCCTCGGACAACTTCTGATAGATACTGACCACTGCAGACCAGAAACACCCCAAAAGATCTGCAGTTTTGGAGATGCTCTCAACCAATCGTCTAGCCATCACTGTTTTTTATCAGGGTTTATTTTAAAAAAGTGTCGACGCCTGCACTTAACGTGCTGAAAGTGATACGCACATTCTAATTTTTTCTTTATGAACACAGTATATATGTGGGGAAAAGGCGATTGCACATCTCAGATTTGTTCAGATAGGTTTAGTGTAATTTCCTCACTCACAAAGAGTTGGATTAAGAATGAGGTCATTTTCATGCATAGCTGTATACTGACACACGTTAGGAAATAGGCTCAATGGGAAAAAAAAATGCTAATGAAGACTGTCCCAAGCCAAAAGTTGTCAGAAATTTTTTCTAATATCACAAACATGCACCATCTCTTTACTGTTTGGATCTACTGACAAATTAATAATCAATATTAAATAGCCAAAGAGACAGATCAGGAATGAAGCTGTTGAGACTCAGCAGTGAATCCATCTGTCTGTAGGAGATCCGACTGACCTGCTCAGATTCTGCCAGCTTTAACAAGCTTGTTCAGCATCCACATATGGGCTGAATTTTCCCCGTTTGCTGAGGTCTGAAACAACTGCGCAGGCTTCTGCTGACTTGTCAATCGTGTTTCTTGCACTGTGAACAGGATCACATTCCCTCGCCAGCGCTACCTCAGACACTGTTTCTACCGAAAACCAGAAGCCCTACCAGAAGCCAGAAACTCCTTTTCGAGCCATGGTAGCCAAAATAATGGCTAACTGTGCTTGCGTGACATTTTCAGAAATCAGCCAAAGCACGAAATGCTACAAGCCACAACTGTGTGAATACTCCTGCTTCTAATATTCTTCGTTTGCCGTGTTTTGGGTGTGGATTGCATTTGATCTGACAGTTGACGGTAACTTCTGCTGCAGCTGTATCTGTGTTCCTGCCTTGTCCTTGTAAATACTACAGCACGGCAGGACCTCTGTGGCAGCCTGGAGGGTGAGGTGGAGACAGGCAGGGCTGCAGAGCTGCTTCGCCTGTCTGAGAGGCCTCTTGTCTGGGCTACAGCTCCGCACCAGGACCCCCAACCCCACCCCTGCTCCTCAATCTGCTGGAGCTCAGACATGCACCTTTATATAAAACCACACACACACACACACACACACACACACACACACAGAGTACTCACATACCATGTCTGCAGACACACCAGGCTTTACCCTGCAGCTACGGGCCCCTAAACTTGCAGGTAACGGTGGCATGTAGCAGATAGCAGCTGGTTTCAATGTGTGAGGATCACTGGGGTCAGTCTTAATGGGTTTGTTCATGTCTTCTTCCATCTTTTATTAACACACCTTCCTTCCCTGCCAGCACATGGACTTAATGGTTTGTTTTAACCTGCTGAGATGACTTATGGGCAAGCTTCACAGAACAAGACATTACGGTGAAATTTAGCTGCTTCCAGCGCAAGCTTATTTTTGCCTTTCATTGTTTTAATTTATTTAATTGTGCTTTATTTGTTTATTTATTTGCTGTTTCCATAGCAAAAACCCTTACAGACCTGCTGTACATAACTCTGAAGCCACAAACAGAACAACAGATACAGCTGGAGAACATGGAGGAGTAATTAGCAGCTAAAGTGCCAGACTTAGGAGCAGGTTCACAGGCAAATTATCAGCGGCCAGCTAAAACCTCTAAAAGCGGAGGTTCCAGAAAGTCACGTAGAGGTTGCTTTTCAGTATTCTGTTGTAAACACAAGTGCTAATTTTCTAAATAAATAGCATTTTTTACCCATAGACAGCAATTTTAATATATTCTGGATGGAACACAGGCCCTGAAATGTTGCCACCAATATTTATGATATAAAAATGCAAAAGTAACCTGGGCTACACACAAAATGTGCCTCACGCGCCTCCCTTCATATACCTAACAACCCCCTGCCCTTCCAGTTTGGTGGAACTGGAAGTCTCCCATCTGCCCCTCTGATATAGTGCTGCTGCTGCTGATGTTCATCACTCCCTGCTGTTTTAACTCCTGCACCACCCCAGCATTCACCTGGAAGTGTGTGAGGAGTGATTAACTCAATACACTCTCAAGCTAAGGGATGGGTTCAGAGCGTAGACACTGATCATTTTTTGGCAAAAAGTTATTTAGCCAGAGCTTCATCCAGTGATGACCAATGTGTGCTTCTGACCCCATTACTTAGATTTGTTCCCCCCTCCCCTCAAATTTGACTTGGTTTTTGTGGCTTTAACAGATTGCATACAAAAGTTAGACACAACTGAAAAGTAGACTGAATGCAAAAAAAAAAAAAAAAA
Organism: Cichlasoma orientale; assembly: GCA_034780415.1. NCBI lineage: Eukaryota > Metazoa > Chordata > Actinopteri > Cichliformes > Cichlidae > Cichlasoma > Cichlasoma orientale. Next base: position 119,701 of record JAVDPK010001920.1, read on the forward strand.
AGACTTACACCTGCATTCTTTCTAGTGACCAGCAGGGGGCAGCTGGTCTAGTTGTCAAAATTATTCAGATTGTGTAGAAGTCTATGAAAAATGACCCTACTTCTCCCTTGATATTGGACTTCACTAAACACTTTGCTGAGTAGTTCATGGGCTCAATCATTGTACAAACTATTGTAATTCGTTATTATCAGGCTGTCCTAAAAGCTCCCTGAAAAGCCTTCAGCTGATCCAAAATGCCACAGCTAGAGTACTGAGAGGGACTAGACAGAGAGAGCATATTTCTCCCACATTGGCTTCTCTTCATTGGCTCCCTGTTAAATCTAGAATAGAATTTAAAATCCTTCTTCTTACTTACAAGGTCTTGAATAATCAGGCTCCATCATATCTTAAAGACCTCATAGTATCGTATCACCCCGATAGAGCACTTCGCTCTCAGACTGCTGGCTTACTTGTTGTTCCTGGGATACTTAAGAGTAGAATGGGAGGCAGAGCCTTCAGCTTTCAGCCCCCTCTTCTATGGAACCAGCTCCCAGTTTGGATTCGGGAAACAGACACCTTCACTATTTTTAAGATTAGGCTTAAAACTTTCTTTTTTGATCAGGCTTATGGTTAGGGCTGGCTCAGGTGACCCTGAACCCCCCCCTATTGCAGTTATGCTGCAGTAGGCCTAGGCTGCTGGGGGGTTCCCATGATGCACCGTGTTTCTTCTTCACTCACCTTTTTTCATTCTGTGTGTTTATACACTACTACTGTATTTAATCATTAGTAATTATTAATCTCTGGCTCTCTCTCTGCTGCCTTCTCCCTCCCCTCACCGTCAACTGGTCGCAGCAGATGGCTGCCCCTCCCTGAGCCTGGTTCTGCCAGAGGTTTCTTCCTGTTAAAAATGGATTTTTTTTCCCTTCCCACTGTTGCCAAGTGTTTGTTCATAGTAGGCCATGTGATTGTTAGGGTTTGCTTCTGATATTGCAGGATCTTTACCTTACAATAAGAATCAACTTGGGGCAACCAGTGGTGTGAATTGGCACTTTAAAAATAAAACTGAATTGAATTGAATCACTAGTTTCGCATCTCAATGAATACAACATGATGTTTTGTAACTGATGTTTCCCATTGGGATAAAATACATTATAACCTTTTGATCGACTAGCTACTTCTGCATGAGACGGCCCTTCGGTGCATGTTTGTGTGTGTGTTTGTGTGTGTGTCACAGAGGTAACTGAGGCAATTCTTTAATGTGGATAGTTAATATATGACTGTGTTTAGCACAGACTGTAATGATAAAGGCTTTATGTTGATCCTGCAGCACGCCCGTTAAAACAGGCCCGTTTTTCTGATGCTATTCAGTCTCAAGTTGAGTTACAGGTCTCCAGATTTCACCAAGTCTGCATAATTTTTTGTCCTAAACCACATCTGTGCCGTATGTCGGTATAATGTAATTATTAGATGTGTGAACGGTGTGTGTGTTTTACTGCAGCCTCTTTTAATACGTGAACATTAAAATGCCTGCAAGCGTGGAGCACAGTGTTGGTCCGCTTCAAGATGGGACTATAAAACATTATAAAAAACACACACAGCAATGAATCACTCTCTTAAATACCGCACGCCTGTGTGTTTGTTTTATAAGGCTACAGGCTTGTGTTTGTGTGCGCGCGCGTGCACGTGTGCTCTCACACAGTAGCTGGCTTGTCCTTCCCTCTGTAATGTTTACAGCTCTGCTCTAATCACAGAGAATTATGTTAATTACACACTATTAGGCCCCTACACAAACACAACACACACTCACTCAGTGCTTATTGTGCAGGAGTGAAAAAGAGCAACAGAATCCAAAAACCTTTACAATAGCTGCTCAGACATGGATTAAAAGCCTAGATAATCGGCTATCCTGTAAATGGTACCCTTTCAGATCCAGTGAGGTCATCAGAAGCCAGGAACACCTTTGTTCCTGGCTTCTCCACTAGAGGGAGCTGGAGGCCAGACTCCACTGAAGATTTGATGAGGAAAGGCAGGTTTTAAAATGAAGATTAAAGCAGGGGAACACGGAGAGGAGGGTGATGTCAGGAAGAAGTTGATCCAGTTAACTCAGTGATAACACAGCTCCATCAGCTTAAATCACTGCTGCCAAAGACTCTGGAGTTTATGTAGCAAAGTATAATCTTATTTTACATGGTATTATACTATTTTTGCTACAGCAGGTGGAGACAACAGACGTCTCCATCAGCAGGTAATAACAATAAACACCGGGAAGGGCTTGAGGAACGTGACAAAGAGCCTACAGCGCTAACCCGGCCAATATTTGCAGATTCCAAATTGACCAAGATTCTGTGTTCATTCCCCAGTGGGTGATGAATAAAGGAGACCCACGTGACACTGGCTGTGCAATACTGTTGTGATAAGGAGTGGCTATGGCTCAGGAGATAGCGGGTCATATACTAATCAAGGTAAGGTCAGTGGTTGGAGCCCCAGCTTCTGTAGTCTGCATGTCGGAGTATTCTTGGGCAAGATACTGAACCCCGAGTTGCCCCCCGATGTGTCCATGTGAGTGAGTGAAAGTTAGGTTAAAAGCGATTAGAAAAAAGTGCTTGTGTGTGTGTGTGTGTGTGTGAATGAGGCTTGTAGTAAGAAAGCACTTTGAGTGCTCAAATAGAGTAGAAAAGCACTAAGTACCAGTCCATTTAAGTCAGCTCAGCAGGTTTGTTCAGTTTCCTGCTGTGACTCTGGCAGAAATTAGACATGAATGTAATTTTCTATTCCATCATCCATATTCTATTACTGATGCTTTTTTAGAATGTAGCCTTGATACTCCACATTTTTAATGCAATGCTTTCTTGTAACATTAAATCACTCTGTCTCTCTAATTTATTATTAGATATTTCTAGTATTTAAAGACCTAAGCAGAAATTATTGCTTTGTACACGCACACAAATGAATAAACCAACACAGTACCAGTGTCCTCCTGTCTCTGTGAAAACACCTGAGATTAAGGTTTTTATTTTTTTTTTCTCCAAGTGATTTGACTTCATGTTCAGGACTTTTCTGACCTCTGACCTCTTCTATCTCTTGCTTTGGCTTTAACATGTGTTACTGTAAGCAGCTCCAGATTTCCTATCTTGAACCATCCCCATCTTTCCACTCGCAGGGAAAGCTAATAGTGGAGAGAGAGAGGGAGACAGACGGGAACAGAAAGAGGCCGAAGCTGCAGCGGAGCCAGGGTTACAGGGTTACACTCTGATAAGACCTACAGAGAGTCACAATGTAATGACGGGGCATTACACACTGCTGATAGCACTGACGAGTGTTAACAGAGAAGGGGAGAAAGGAGGTGGAGGAAGAGAGTGAACGATAAGAGGAAGGTGGATTATAGCGAGAGCCAGTCTCGATTGTGAAATGGAGTGATTGACATACAGTAAACGCCAGCACGCTCGGAATCAAACAAATAAATAAATGAAAAGTTTTCTGATTGATTATGATGTGGTTTTTGGCCAAAGTTAAAATTTCATTACTGCAGAGTTAGTTTGTGTTACACTAGGAGCTCATTCCTGCCTGGATTCTGGGAAGTTGACACGCCCACTAATCTTACAGTGCTCAGTGTTGAATTAGGAGAGCACAAGGGTCCTAAAGTGTTTTGTCTTGTAACAAACAGGTAAGACAAACAGCTTAATCTTAGTCTTCCACAAGCATGTTGTCATGTGTGACATAAAATAAGCTGTTGCTGCATTTGAACTGTTCTGTTCTTTAAACTGCCCAGCTAGGCCAACCCAAGACTGTCAGTCACGGTATGCCTTAAAAATTTGAACAATTCAATTCAGCTGGCGACAGCAACTTCAGCTATAAGTCCATTTTCTTAACCACTTTAGGTTTGCAAGGGGCTGGAACCCATCCCGGCTGTCATAGGGCAAGAGGCGGGATACATTCCATCACAGGGCCAATACAGACAGACAACTTCACAATCATACTGAGAATCTCAGTTAACATAACATGCACGCCTTTGGACCGTAAGAGGAAGCCAGAGTATCCAGACAGAGCATGCAAACTGCACACAGCAAGGCCCCAGCCAGCCGGTGGCCTATCACTGCATCGAGGTGCTGCCTGCAACTTCAGTTCAGGAAAATAGATATTAAAGTAAGTGACTCCTTCTTTATACACTGTTATACAGTGCTCCTTATTTAAGGAGCACTGTATAACACATTCGGTGCCGCTAACAGAGTAAATCAGTTATATTCAGTTAGTTCTATTTTTAGTGTATAATTATAGTTAAAATGTGCCTTTATTTGATCACACAGTTAAGATTATACTGCTGTTATGAAATGGTTTTGAATGATTTGCTAATTTTCTTAAGTCATTTGTTTCATGTAATGCTAACTAAGACACCCTACCTTTAAGAAGCCATTACAATTACATGTGCAAAGGTAACAATTCAAGGAAAAAGCGCAAGCAAAGGTCCTGAGGGTCGGACCCTTTCAAGGACATTTTAGCCTTTGTGGTGTTGAGGTTTTGGAGACACATGACCACTAACTACTGGGGACTAGCTTTCCTGTCATTTTGGATACATGGCAATCATGTTGATAATATAGGAGCAAGTGAATAGGAACACAATCACACAGGCTTAGAGACTGGTCTGCAACCATTTAGCAACCACCTGTCATGAGGAAGAAAATGAGTATTCCACGAGTAGTTGCAGGAGGTTGATGGCAGTCGCTGGGAAAGTGATTGCTGAAGTCCCAGTCACACAGGCCTGCAGGCACCTGGCATCCACCTGTCGCTAGGGAAAAATGTGTATTCCCCAACCAGTTGCAACAACCTCCTTGTGATTGCTGTAATTTCTGTGGTTGCTAGCATATTGCTGCAGTCATAGTTTGAATGGAAGTGAAGGATTTGTCTTTTTTTTTTTTTAACGCTTTTTCTAGTTTTCCTGCTGCTTTGCTAGTAGTTAAGAATTTGCATTGAGACATTAAAAAAACTACAGGCCATGGTGTTGATCTGATAACAATCAAAGCAATCACTAGGATATTTTTGGGGTAGCACTTTCTTTGCAACCGATTTAATCCCTCGAGTGATAGAAACCTCCAGAAACCACTGCCAACCAATCAGGGGATACATATTTTCTCTAGCAGCCAGTAGCTGTATCACAATCTCATTGTACATCCTGTATAATGACAATGAAGGCATTCTATTCTATTCTATTATATATGTCGGACAACTCTCGAGCAATGCACGTATGACGTCCTGTGAGAAACCTTTAAACACCCCAGGCAATAACAGTTGCTAACTTGAGGTCCTTTCTCACGCTTCCATGATGCGTGTACATGTACATGTGGCCAAGTCAGACTTTCCTGTTTGTTACCCCAAAACATGAATGGTATAAAATTAAAATAAAGCAATCATACTGATTACTGTACGTATGTATGCATCATGTGATGGAAGTGGAAATGCTTGAAAAATCAGGGGAAATTTTTGTTGCTTTGGAAGTGATTGCTGGACTAAAGATAGCATATAACTTTAGACCCTGTGAACTTGAAGTGACATTTTATCAGTCTGTACTTCTATTTTGAACATTTTCCATGTGAGAATGCAAACGTCACACTGGTCATTAAATCGCCTTTAACCTATTAGCTGTCTCGGAAAAAAATCTATGTAATGTCAGTTTGAGCCCGTGAATTGTGCAAGTTACTGGGCAAAATCACAGCAAGCGCATGTGTCCTGCCTCCTGCATGCTCTGTTAAAGGTATTGAGTTTATGGATGCAGCTTGCTAAGCATGGTGACTTCTGGCTCCACAGTTAAAACAAAACAAACAAAAAACATTGCAGCCAAGATGGTAACATGCAATGCAGAGGCCAGAAACCAATGGGTGCCATCTGGGTGCCTGTTTCTATCCTTTATATACAGTGTATGGGGAAAATGGCATAAACGATTTCACAAAAATGTTCTCTCCCTCTTCTCTGCCCTCCTTCTGACTCCTCACTCTTTTTTAACATCCATCTATCTTTCTCAGTCTCTTTGTTTTTCTTTGTCACACATACAAACTGTTAAACCTCAGTGAGGAATCCAAGACCGGCGCGTAATCAGCCTGACACACAAAGAAAAAGCCATGTGGAGCAGGTGTCTGCACACACAAACAGAGAATTTTACATGAATGTTTGCACTGAAAGGTTGGCAATATATCAAGCAGGGTGTGACACACACAGAGTGTTTTTGTAGGGTTAATTTGAGGAAACGGCAGAAGGTTGTAGACCGGCTAATGAGAGAACAGAGTCGATCTGTCTGCACACACACACACCCCTGATATTGTATACCACACATGCACTTGTATCAATCAACTGACCAGCGCAGAATAACACTATTGTACAGCGGGCATCCACACAGAAAATATAAAATCGGTGCATAAAATTTTCCCTGTACCCCCCCCCCCCCCCCACTACCACCACCTTTTCTTTCTTTTTTTTTTAACCCGCTATTCCCCCGAGGAACACAAAACCTTCTCACTTGTGTCCTATCAGTGAAAGTCCATCCACCCGCCCTCCCTGGAGATGAACGAAGTGAAAGAACCGAGGGGAGAAAGGATGAGAGGGGGAACGGTGACAGACAAAAGAAGCTGTGTCATTCTTCCTCATCCGGCTGTCTGCTTTGACAGTGAGTGTTTGTGTGCTTCAGCTTGTGTGTGTGTGTGTGTGTGCGCGCTTGCATAGGTGTGTGCAGGTATGTATTCTTACTCTGTGTGTTCATTTACACTCCACACATTCCTTCTTACTAACCAGATCCCCACTCCAGACCGCCAGAGAGGCCCACCTTGCTGCCTGGTGTGTCCCAGGAGAGATGCTCTGACCGGGGCAAGGGGAGCAGGGACCAGTGTGTTGGGGGGTTGGGTTTAGGTCACCACGGAGTTTCCCACTCAGCAAAAGTAACAGGAGAGGAAGGTGAAGAAGAGGACACAGTGACTTGCATTGAATCTAGCAATTAAAACCATTACTGTAGCTTCTGTCTTCTTATATGTAACTTCTACCATTTTTTTTTTAAATTTAAAGCCAAACAATGCTTTTGGACCAAAGAACATGAAATGCGTCATTTACTTTATGACTTTCACTTGAAGGAGAAGCAGAAAAAATCTTTTACAGCCGTGGACAAGCCTAGCTTTTGACTCAACAGGTTACGTTTCCTGACTTCTGTATGGATCAAGCACTTATCTTGGATGGCCTTCCACTGGGGGTGGAAATGGGTTTGGTCCCAGTGGTGGATGAGATAGCCATAGGAATAAGAGCTGGAAGACAGATTAAGCACTGTTTCACTGTGAACCCATCTCAAATATACATACAGTCCTGTGAAAAACTAAGTACACCCAGTGATTTTGAAGCTTGTGGAGCCACAGGAATTTTGGTTCACTCTAATTTATGACATTGCTTCAGTTCACTGATGTTTGCGGGCGTTCATTTATGCACAGCTCTCTTGATGTCCTGCTAAACATTTCAATCAGGTTGAAGTCTGGACTTTGATTGGACCATTGCAGCACCTGGATTCTTTTCTTTTTCAGATATTATGTTGTAGGTTTGCTGTGCTTTGGATAATCCAGATGCACGACCCAGTTTGGGCCAGGCTTTAGCTGTCAGAGGGAGGTGGCCTCACATTTGACTCTAGAAAACTTTGGTATACAGACGAGTTCGCAGTTGACTAAACGACTGCAAGATGCCCAGGCCCTGTGCCTGCAAAACAAGCCCAAATGATCACCCCTCCACCACGGTGCTGACAGTTGGTATTAGGTGTTTGTGCTGATATGCTGTGTTTGGGTTTCTGCAAACGTGGTGCTGTGCATTATGGTCAAACATCTCCACTTTGGTCTTGTCTGACCAAAGGATGTTCTAGAATTCTTTGGGTTTGTTCAAGTGCAACTTTGTGCTGTCATGAATGTTAACACACAGCTGACCTGGTTGATCTCCTATTCAAGGTTGTCTTCTTGTGCATGTGCAGATTTATTATAGGCCAACTTCTACTTCTGGAAGTTCTGTTCTGACCTTTTGGGATTTCACCACAGATTTCTTCCACAGTGAGCAGAGATCAACTTCTGTTTCAAACTTACCCAAATTTCATTTGAAAGATCAGAACTTAGAAGAGTTGAGTCACCAGCGACAACTGAGCAATTTTTGCAGTTTTACTTTGAAGCAACTATAGTTTCCAAGCATGAATGCAATGCATTGGGTGAGGAGTGAGACCAGGAGCATGCTCATCATTCAGGGGGCTGTGCACTGTAAACAGAATCGTAGCTCTGAAACACTGGAGAAGATCCTGCGCCCACTCAACAAACACAAGTACAAGGCAGATATAACTCGCACTCATGTAGTGAGCTAAAAAAACAGCCATGCTGAAACAGTCCAACGGTCCACAGGGAAGATGACCTCAGATGGGAGATCAAAACTAAAGAAACTAAACTGTGTTGGTGCATGGGGGTACTTACTTTATAGTTTAATATGAGTGATTGAGTGATTTATGATGACAAAACATTTGAAAGTGTGCAGCTGAGGTTGAATGTTCCCTTCTAAGCTCCAGTGAATAAAAAAGACCATCAAGACAACAAATGAAGGGAAAACCAGGGTTGCCATTCAAAGACTGAATGAAGTGAAGGAAGCAAAGTCCGAGCCAGAAACCAGTTAGGAAAATGAAGAGCAGCAGTAGATTAAATGAAAAATGGAAATCAGGAGGGGAAACCAGGAGAGGAAAGTTCACACATCTTCAGATTCTCCTGTGTACACTCTGGGAAATGTAAGCTTTTTTTTTTTCTTTTAATTTTGTATTTCTTTATGTCTTCCAGTGTCGTCCTCTTTTTTTTTTTTCTCTCACTCTTGTCCATGTTGCATCAGGCAGGCCAACCTTCCCCTGAACCCTGAGCTTGAGCAGCCTGTTTCCCATACACACACAGAGCGCTACCTGAGGGACGACCGTGTGTGTGTGTGTGTGTGTGTGTGTGTGTGCCATGCCAAAAGAGCAAAGGAGCCTTAGTGACCCCGTCTTGTGAAACTGTGAATGAATGGACGGGTGGAAAACAACAGAAGAAGAGGGGATGATAAGCGTCAGGGGTCTGAGAAACTTGTCTGTCTCTGGCAGGCATACACACACACACACACACACACACACACACACACACACACTGGGTCTCCAGCCTCAATTGAGCATTAACAGATAAACCTGCTCTTTCCTTATCTGGAAAAAAAAGGAGAAAAAGAAGAAGGTATTCTCTTACAGCTAGGAGACAGTTTTTATCTCCTAACCACCCCTCTTTAAGCCTCCTCTCTCCTGCTCTCTCCTGCTTATGTCTCCTTCTATCTCTCTCTGTCTCTTTCTCTCAGCATTGTTCTTGGCCTCTCTGGTTACTGTTAAAAGGGCGAAATAAAGGGCAGAGAGAAAAGGAGGGAAGGAACTATGAGGCAGGACAAAGAGACCACTTAAAATGCCCAAAAGGAGGCTCTGTGTGGTTACCTCCTACCTACCCACCTACTTACCCACCTACCCAGTCTTCCCTGTCTCTGTTTTTTATTTCATTTTTTTTCTTTTCATCATAGTTCTCTGTCTGTCACTAAACTCAACCCCACTCCATCTCTGTCCTTTTCTGGCTGCCTCCTGTCTTTATGCTCACTGACTTTCTTCATGGAGATGAAATAACAGAATATTTTATTTAAAGAGGAGAAAAAAATGACATTTATTTGTGATTTGGTCAAAAGTGATCTCCTATTAAAACATGTTGATAATAATAATAATGATAATACTTTCACATTTACGAGGGTCTGACCTCCAATGCAAGCACAGAAGAGAAAATGAGTCGACTGCGTTTTCATCTTAACGTTATCCATGCAAGCGCGTTCTTTTATTTTCAAGAATGTTATCTTAGTTTTAGTTCCTAATCACTTTTATTTTCCTACCGCACTAATACATTATGCTGCCTGCCCTGCTCTGGACTGGTATAAGTCCTGAATGGAGGGCAGGTTGGCCCCAGTGATCTTTTCTGCAGACCTGATTGTCCGTTGCAGTCTGTTCCTGACCTGTTTGGTGACGATCCAAACCAGACACTGATGGATGCACACAGGTCAGACTGGATGATGGAGGTGTAGAAGATGATCAGCAGCTCCTGAGGCAGGTTGACGCAGAAGGTACAACCTCTGCTGGGCCAAATATCTGTTTGCAGAGATTAATGCAAGGGCACCAATGACCAATGAGATAAACATGAAACATTGTGCCTCTGTGTGATAGCTCTTACCCAACTTTAGAGCTATTTATATGTTGTTGTCTGAGTTAGCAATATTATTGCTTTTAGCTGCCATGTTTACATGAGCTGTGCCACTCCATGTTTACGGTAAGTTGGTACATTTACTGTCTGCAATTGTATTTCAGTGTTTCTGTCAACTATAAAGTCCCTCTATACACTCCCGCTCACTCAGACTTTAAATCATGATGGCACAGATTTAACAAGCTGCTGAAAATATTCCTCAGATGTTTTTGGCCCATATTGACTCCCATTCCACCACATCCCAAATGTGCTCTATACTGGATCGAGATCTGGAGGCCAGGCGGGGCTTTGTGATATGGTGCATTAGCCTGCTGGAAGCAGCCATCAGAAGATGGATACACTGCGGTCATAAAGGGATGGACATGGTCAGCAACAATACTCAGGTAGGCTGTGGTGTTTAAAACGATGCTCAGTTGGTACTAAGGGGTCCAAAGTGTGCCAAGAAAATATCCCCCAACACCACCAACACCAGCTGAACTGGTGATAGAAGACAGGACGGATCCATGCTTTCCTGTTCATGCCAAATTCTGAATGCTGCATCAGAAAATGAGACTCATCAGACCAGGCAATGTTGGGTTTTTTTGTTGTTTGTTTTTTTTAAATCTTCCAGCATCCAGTTTTGGTGAGCCTGTGTGAATTGCAGCTACGGTTTCCAGTTCATAGCCGAGGGAAGTGACACCTGGTGTGGTCGCCCAAACAGTGGCTGGATTAAAAATTTCCGCTGGTGCCGTACAGTACATGAATATTCCAGTTGGAACCTACTTCCTTGTCAAATATAATTATTCTTACAACTTTGAAATAAGAGTTATGAGTTCTCAGTTTTTATTCTTTAAACAAAATAAGCCGTGAACTTCTCTGGACGCAGATATCATTTGTTTTCTTGCAGACTGTTCACGGTGAAACACTCAGCTTTGTTACAATGCGTGCGTCTGTCTGTCTCTACCTTTATATTTTAGCTGACTGAGCCATGTTTGCATGTGTGTGTGTGTGTTTTGTTAAGCTCATTCACGTGAGCTTTAGTGTGTGTGCAAAAGGTCCCCTGCCATGTACAGTAAAGGCAGCTCCCAGAGCCCACTAATGGTCCCCTCAAGGCTTAATGGTGCCAGTTAACACGAACACATGCCTGAGGTCACACTGAACACCCTCAGGGGCACCGGAACACCAAATCCTGCTAATACACATTCCAACATACAGCAACTTTCAAAACAGGTCAAAGGTCACAGCCGTTGGCACCTTGTATAGGGTTTTACAATCGCGCACACACATACAGTCTTCTTCCTTAATGTGTCTTTTCAGTGTACTTCCACCTTTTTTTTTCTATTTTCCACTACTGTTCTGTCTCGCTTGGTGCCGACACACACACACACACACACACACACACACACACACACACACACACACACACACACACACACACACACACAC
>JAVDPK010001920.1:131493-153013 GCA_034780415.1 Cichlasoma orientale
TCTGTGGAACCAGCTCCCAGTTTGGATTCAGGAGACAGACACCCTCTCTATTTTTAAGATTAGGCTTAAAACTTTCCCTTTTGATAAAGCTGATGGGGGCTTCCCAAGATACACAGTATTTCTTTTTCACTCACCTCTTTTCCCTCTCTATCCCACTCTGCATTTAATCATTAGTTATTATTAATTTCTGGCTCTCTTCCACAGCATGTCTTTTGTCCTGTCTCCCTCCCCTCACCCCAATCAGTCATGGCTGCGTATAACCCTGATCCTAATCCTTTTTTTTTTCTTTTCAAACCACATGATTTAATGTTATAAAATGCATAACAATGCAAATGTGTCTAAGAGGCATACTCTTTGGGGATAAAACAAAAAGGCCCAGGGGAAAATTTGAAAGAAAAACTGTCAAACTCTCTAATAATTGCCATGAGTCTGTAATAATCCCCCTACAATTTCCTACAAAAGTCTGGAGTAATGCCAAGATGAATGCAATTACCCCCTAAAGACCAGTGTTAAGGTTGTCAGTCAAAAAAGGTAATGTATTACATCTTACCCATTACTTTTCTTTAAAATAATGTAGCATGTTAATTATTTTAACATCACTCTGGGTTCTTCGCTAACTCTGTGTTAGCAGGCAGTCTGCGCAGATGCTTGCAAAGAGCTGAAGTTGTGTTATCAGTTTAATGCAGTTGTTTCTGTCCTGGGTGCAGTTTGCAACTTTACCATTGCGCTCTTGTCCTATAGTGCAATAAAAATAAATTTTATGTCCATATCTCCACTCCTCAAAAGTTGTAGACCAATCCACCATTTTCCTCTTCCCAGCACATGAACTCGAATCAGTTGATTGTAGTGCAAGAGCACGAAGAAAAATACATTTTTTCCCTTTCTACCCATTCAGCATGCAAGTAACTGAGGAAACTTTGTAACGCATAAACAACATAATCATAACTGATGTAATTACAGAACTTAGTACATTAGCGCATTACATTACTGTGTGACTGAAAAATGCAGTGTAATTACAGTAATGCATTCATTTGGAATGCGTGAACCCAGTCGCACTAAAGGCTAACATAACCATGCAAAAACTGAGCAATTACTTTCTTAAATTAAGTGGAAAACACATTGAAAATTTCTATTAACCTGAAAAAGTTGATCAAAGCATCAGTCTATGTTCCCCAAAGTGCCAAATTTACACAGATTACTCCTTTTACTACTGATCTCCACTCTTTACCAAAATATTAAAGGTCAGACTGAATAGACATGACATTGCAAAACGTGCTTAAACTGGCATGAACTTTGCGGAAAAATCAAGGGAAAGTTTGAAGCAAAAACATGAAAATGTTGCAGTAATCCCAGAAAAGTGTAGGATAAAGTGTGGAATAACAGCAAAAGCAAAGAATAACCCCTGCAAATCTGGAATAATCCCCAGTAAATTTGCAATTTGTGTCTGAAATAGTGCTAAAAAAGGGGGTAATTACCCCCTAATTATCCACACAAAATGTAGTATATCCACCAAGAGCATACCAAGAATAAGCTCAAAGTCTAAGCAAATACTTTCTAACATTAAAAGTGAGTCCCCACTTGATATTTTCCTTCAACTCATCAGCATCACATTTTGTTCCACTCTTCGCTAACACCACTTAAATGATTTCTTTATAACCCCGTGCTAATTCAAACCACCTCATTTCCCCCCTCTCATCTGTCATTTTCCCCACTTGCTTAATATTTTCTCCTTTATTTCTTCAACACTTTCTTAATTTCTGAACCTCTTGTCATTCCATCTTGGCGCTTCCTCAATTTCTTGCTTGTGTGTGTTTCTTTTCAACTTTAATATCGTTCCCCTTCCCCTGTAATGCATCTTAAACTTACCTCAACCTCCCGCTTTAATCTCTTTTGCATCTCACCCAAACTGTTTGAATTACACCTTAATGCCACCTTTATTTCCTCCTCCCTTCTGTGGCACGCCGCTTTTTTTCCTACTACTTTGGAATCTGTACTTCTCAGTCTAGCTTAATTTCAAGGGGAGAGGGCTTGTTAACAGTTACAAGAGTAATTTTCCGTCTTAAAAATATGTATATTAGACACACGCAAAGTCAACACCATGAAGAGGACTTGACCATCAATGACGGTAAAAAAAAAGGGTTATGTGTAGCTATAGTTATAGTGTAACAGACACCACAAAATGTGCTGAACTGATGTGAAATTACACAAGCTGGAAGAACTTTCTAACTCAGACACATCAGAGCATCCTTGTCTCTGTGTGGGAAAATACTGCTCACACACTGGAGAGATTTCCCCCAAGTTTCAACATGAGTATTGGGAAATAGGGGAAACTGAGAGACATCTGCCCGCCAGATTTCCATAGTTTCTTTTCAGAATTTGACTTTCATCCTTTCTCTTGTTCTCTCCTCTGTTCATCTGAAGAACATCAAGACGTGGTTCATTGAAAAGTCAGAGAGAGAGATCCCAGCATTATGAAGCGCACTACTACAATATGTCTGTACCACCGATGTACTCCTGTAATTTATTACTATTTCGGTAAAGGGCATGTAAACACACCGCAGTCGTCATTTAGCTGAAAATGAGTGTCACAATTCTAATTGTGTCGTAAAAGGAACATCTCATGACGTTCCCATGAAACACTGCTGATGCTGTGATTAAGGCCCCGGTCATGCAGGTTAGAGACCGGTCACAGGGACCAGTCAGTCGTAGAACAGAAACGGAAACTGTTCACCTTCAAATGAAAGGTTAGGCCTTTTGAAATGAAAGTGACTCAGTGAACCTGTAAGAACATTTAAATAAGTTATGTCTGTTTTATGTTTTGGTGAGTGGCCATTATGCTGTCCATGTTGACCTCATTACAATATGACAAAGTGGCATCGCTGTGCAACCCCTTCTCTTAGAAATTGTTTATTTTATTTTTTTATTATGCAGCTATTTTAAAAGCAGATCAGGTTTTAATGAATCGTAATGCTGCGTGACTTTAAATGCATTTTGATTGAAGTCTTTGAAACACTCACAGTGCTGATGCTCGAGGTAAGGGAATCTAGCCATGCATTTCATTCATTTTTCACTACAAGAGTCAATTTTATATGGTTCACTTGTAGTGACTAAATTATTGTCATTTTTATTATGCAGTTGTTTAGATGTTTAGATTTTGACATGATCGAGATGGGGTCGAGTCAGAAAAAGTTCACACCATTCTATCAAAAACAGTCGGGCTAGTTGTAAATCACGAATGTTTTTATTATTATTGTTGTTGTTGTTGTTATTATTTTGCCCTTCTTTCTGGAGTGAACTTTTTAAGAACACATTGAATATGAGCAGTATGTATGCTCAATGCACTGAGTGTTTCTTCTTATTCACCTCTTTTTGCTCTGCTTATACCCCACTCTGCATTTAATCATTTGTTGTTATTACGCTCTGATATGTTTTTCCTCCTCCTAGTTGAGCAGAGGTTGCCTCCCTCCTTTTATTCTAGTGTTACTAAACCATGAACGATGTTATGTCTCTGGTCAATATAAATTTTAATGTAATTATATTGTGTACATTGCACTGTATATTTTGTTGCATCCACTGAATTTATCAGGGTAATGCTGAATGGTGCTGCATCTCATGGCTTTGCACCAATGCCATTTCAGACTGCAATCTTTGAGCCAGTGTTTAAAAACGTCTCTGAACACAATCCAGAATTTTACATCAATATTAACATTCTTTTACTGTCTTCATTATATTGCGAGGGCACTCACATTGCATTTAAATCACATTCATGTTGCTCTGCTCATTTTAAACGACTTTGTCACATACAAGCCAGATTCAGATTTCTTTTCTAAATGTTGTTCATGTCATGTTGTATTTTTAGACTGGTGCACAAAATATTACGTCCTGTCCTTCAGCAGAATGTGATTGTATTTTGTGGCTGCACTGTGGTCTGTTTCGAGCTCAGATTTTATTTGCATATGTGCGCAAAGCGAGAAAAACAATTTAAAAAAAAAAAAGTTCATGCATATTGATAAATGCAATCCAGCTGCTGCGTTTCCCTTCTGATTTTCCTTCAAAATAAAAGCATTATGTAGCTCGTTTAGGCACAGTAATGACAACAGAATGCTAAGTTTGTGGGAAAGATTGGAAGAAATGGAAATAATTAACATTCTCCATTACAGTCCTTTGTTGTACTCATTTTCTTCCTTTTGTTTTCCTGCTATTCTGTGTATTTAGAAGGAAAGGGTTTTATTTGTTGCATTTTTTTTTTTCTGAACAGCCCCCCCGTGGTTAAACATTACTGACCAGTCAGTTGAACCCCAATAACCTCTCTACAAACTCCATTTGTACCAAACAAGTTTCAGGTCCAGCCAGCACAGATCTAATGGTCTCCTGTCAGACGCACACATACAAACACACAAGATGCTTCCCACACAGAAACACACCAACATCCAAAAATGTTCAAACCTAAGTGAGCGCACGTTTGCCAGCCCATGCACAAACTCAGCTCCTCTCGGGGTGAAATCAGATCATCTGGCGCAGCAATAGACAAAATTTCTAGTTCTGCCATTATGTTACGTTGTTTTACTGGTTTACTGGTAAGAGGAGGCACACATGTACACAAGATTATTTTGATGATTTACTGGTAGGATGTGGGGTTGGTGTTGCTGGAGAAATACTCGACAGCAAATAAACACGTGTTTCATCTGTAAAGAATGGCCTGCAGCGGCCTCTGTGTGCGTTACCACTGTGATGGATCGTCTTTGTTCTTATGCTGTGGAAACATTGTGGCTGCTTTTGAGACATTATCCTCATTAAGTTTCTACAATGTGTCTCCCAAAACTTGTCAGATAGATACAATTATTTTGTAATTATCTTATTCTTTTTCTCTCTTGCCCAAAATGAACTGGGGTGGGTGACACGGGGAAGGGTTTTTAATTTACTTTTTTTTTTTTATTCTCTCTGGGTGCAGCTGTGTAGCCTCAAAGAAAGGCTGATCCTTTGCTCTCAGCACTCATATGCAGTGAGTGTAGAAGTTTGAATATGCTTGACAGTTTTTGTCATTTTCGGATAGATATTTGTGATGCGACACATAGTTAGTTTGCCTTGAAGCATGTATTAAACCTTTGTGTCCACGAAGTGCAGCTTCAGCCTCCACTGTTACCTTAATTTCTCTTATGTTTTCATTTTTCCCTCATTTATAAATAAATCATTTTGTTAACTGTCTTAGAAATAAACAATATCCATACACTTAATTACATTAAAAAAAAAACAAGCAATGACATAATGCAATTCCAATAATGCTTTTTGTGCAAGACAGTTTTAGGCTTTGAACCTGCTGGTTGGTTGGGGTCTTTACTGAGGAGTTTATCCTGCGCCCGTTTGGGTTCTCTCAGGGTACTTCGTTTGCCGCAGTGAATAATTGCCTGTTATTTCACCTCTCACTCAGTGTCAGCTCCAGAACCCCTGCCCCCCAAAATGGATAAGCAGTTAGGTGAATGGATGGATACTTTGCATTATGATAGCAAGAAGTCTAAATTGGCCCTGAAGTCAGTTAGGGAGATGACTTGAGTCACCCCCCCAGAAGATATCAAACTTCTAATTTGAGTCTCACCCATTTTGGGATTGCAATTTTTCTGTTAAAAGTGTTTTTTTATTTTGGAGTTCCAAACAGGCTGCGATTTCTTTAACAAAGGGCTGTTAACCAAATCTAACCCTAACTGAGATGGGCGACATGTTGGATGTTTATTTTCCTTTCTGTTTGGGCAAATACGCTACATTAAACATGTGCTAAATGTGCTATATCAGCAGTTTGGATTTGCAGTGTACCCGTGACTGTCGAGACAGCCATCATTACTTAAGAAAACTTTAAAACAAGATGAATCTCAGGTTAGTTCTGCCAGTATAAATTAAAGTATTTTGATGTGAAAACGTGAGGATATGCAGAGGGTTGGTGCGAGGGTGGAGGATGCTGGGCATAGGGTGAGGTGGAGGCAAATTCCACCTGTTTACACTTTATCACATATATCAAATCTGCAGGCTAGCTAAGCCCACCTTTTGAATTCTGTTTTTATATATTTATTCTTTACTCTCTGACTGTTAAATACCACCAAAGCCTCAGCTGAAAGAATAAAAAGTAAACAATCACACACATAGTTAATGGAACATTTATAATCCATCAGATTCTCCCGTGTCTCAGTGATTGAGGTGTGATACTGAGAATCTGTTAATTTATGCAGTCGCCATTTTTGACGACTTTCCTTCCTGTATTCAAATAGGCTAAACATTATTAACATAGCTGATCTTTTCCAGGCTTGCTGCCATTCATTGAGTGCTTTTTATAGCTACTACTGCACCTCACTATTCCTCTCATACACGTTCACGCTGTGCTGCTTTCAGCCTGTATTATGTGTTTAATCTCTTCATATTTTCCTCATATTATTGTTTCATCGTTCTTAGTAACAACCAGTTGCTCTGCAGCCGGTGCACTTATGTAAGTTTGTGATTGGTCACAAGCTGCTCAGAGCTAGGCCAATAGACCCCGGGTCGACTTATCAAGTTGATAACCTCCTTCGTGTCACTGCTGAGCCTGATTGCTAATCTTCGAGTAAGTGAAGCCAGATAACTGAAAGATATCCTTTCTATGCTGAACTTGCTTCTTAGTTCAAGGCCCCGGTTTACTCCATGAGAGCCCTTTTCCTCTGCAGTGGAAAAACATGCTAAATTAATTCTCCTTTCAGTCACCCGTTTACCAAAGCACTTAGAGAATTAAATGCAGAGAAAGACTTTCCTTGCTGGGATAAATCAAGGCTATTTTATCCTATTTTATCTTACCTCTATCTCTGTATCACTACTGCACATCTGGCATTTGTAATAAGCCAAACAGATGGAAGACTGCTTGCAAATCCAGCAAGCTGTGATTATTTTAACTGTGGTGACACCTCCTGTCTTAATAGACATTCGTGCATAATTACGTTTGGCTTCTCATTGCAAGTATAGCACCTGCGATATGGTGCTTAAATTTATGTTCGTTTTTGAAGTCAGCAGATTAAAGCTAGCATCAGAGACAGAAAAGCTTCCTTGATTTTCTACAAAAGTAACCTCATTTTTCTCTAGTTAACCATTTTCCCAGTTTTATATGACACGTTTTATATATGAGGTGAAAAAAATGTAATTTTGGTAAAGTTTTTATGAGTCTCAGAAAAAAGGAAAGAAGCCTGTGACACATTTTTGGGCCTATTTTCACAGAGTTAATCACTGGATGAGGTGGCAGGAAGTTTAGGCTGGGAAAAAAGAGTGAGAAAAGATGGAGGCTCTTGAATGGGAACGAGGCCAATTAGTGAACTTGAACTCCAGGGGTCAGAGAGAGAGAGTTCACGGCTTCTCAGAGAGGTCACAACCTTGCCGTTTACTCTACGAGGAAGACACACAGGCCAAAAACCACACACATACGCACAAACGCGCACACACACACACCCATGCCACGGTGTAGAGGTTAAAGTTCATGGGTTAACTAAGGGAACCAACAGCAGCTGGAGGCAGGCAGGGAGAGAGGAGAGAGTGTAGTTTGCTAACCTGCGTCTGGCCTCCAGATGGTTTGTGAGTCATCCTTGGGTTACACACACACACACACGTGCAACACACCTTCAAAAAAACACACACACATATATAAATACAACACATAACACACCTTCACACATACAAACATAGAGGAGCAGTTTTGGCTTCCCCCGCTGAGACTAGATCATTCCCAGGTTGGGTCGATCAGGGGGTAAACTTGACACCTGACTCTTTCCCTCTCTCTTTCTCTCTCTCTCTCACACACACACAAAGACACACACACGCACAAGCATTCCCACACTTCTGTTGCAAACAAGCAGTACTGTGTTATAGTGCACATTTTCGACATATGGCTCCACGCACTTCTGCGCCAGTCATACTGTGTGATGCTATCACACCACTGCATACGCACACAATATGGAAAAACACCTGAGTCATTCCTGTGCCAGCAGAGAGTTCACATGCAGGTTACTCTGTAAGAATAAAGATGAAAAAAGACAGGGTGATATATGTGCAGAATGTATGAAAGGATGGAAAATATATGGGGTTAATATAGCCAGGTTAAAAAAAGGGGAGAAATAAAACAGCCTGAATTCTATCAAGCCCATTGTTTTTTTTTTGTACAATTTAGACTTAAGGAAAAAAAAATCTTTCTACAGACAAAGGTAGGTAATCTCAAAAAAATGGAACCAAAAATCCACCAATAATATTAGCCATATGTGCAATAAACAATGTAGGAATTTCTAGGTTACCTACACTGTGAAAAAGTGGTATAATCATGTTGGGGTTTTGTTGTTATTTGTATTTTTAAGGAATTGCTTTAACAATAGCCTTCTTATTTTGATAATAATGGCACTCTTTGATTTGGTAACTGAGTCAACAGTGAATTCAGTACAGTCCAAAGCGGTTTCTACAGAAATTCCGAGTGCGGCCTCAAATGCATGTTTAGGTTCTAAACTGTGAGCTGTGCTCAACTTTAACTGTAATGTGTTGTACAAGAATAACAACAGTGTCATAATTTGTGTGACGTTGGACTCAAATTGTGCAACAGGTTTCTCCATGAGTGTCTAAGGAATTGTGAAACTTTTGCCACTCCATTTACCAACATCACCTCTGAGTCTCTCCTCAGTGTTCATTTGCTCGTGGAACATTTGTCCAGTGTTTTGTGTTTTGTTCTCTTAGGTTCCGTTTTCGTTGAAATTCTATTGTGTTTTCCCGGTTTGCGTATGCTTTTGGTTCTTAGTTACTTAGTTTTATTATTCCTGTTATTAATTATAGTTATTTATATTGAATTCCTGGTTCTCTTTGTTCTTGTCGTCCCCGCTTCTCTGTTCTCGTGTCTGTTTTGTCCCTCTGCGTCATGTCCCATGCGTCCTGTGTTTGTATTTAGTTTTATTCCCGGTGTTGTGACAAGTCTGCGTCTCTGTCCCGTTCCTACTTATTTCCTGTTTTACTTTGTCAGTCTTAGTCTTGTCTGCCTTGTATTTAGTTTTACTTCCTGGTCTTGTCTTGGTTAATTATTCCCAGCCTCTCGTTATCCTGTGTTTGTATTTAAGCCCTGTGTTCTTCCCTGGTCCTTTGTTGTGTCATCGTCAGTATTTACCCACGCTGTGTGTCTTCTGCTCATTAGTTTTTGTATTTTCGTTCTGGCACCCGACCAGTTCCAGTATAGCGGTATTTGTTATTCCTTGTCTCGCTCTTCTAATAAACCATGTTTCAGTTAAGGTTTGCCTGACGAGTCCTACAATCTGGGTCCAACCTCGCCTGCCACACAGCCCCTCATGACTGCCAGTCTCCAATACAGAGTTATGATGATGGAGGGCAGCATCAGTGAAGAGAGACATCAACTCACATGAATCCCAATGCAGACTATTTTCACAACAGCTGCTCAGCCAGATTATATATGCTTATATAAAAAAGAGATCATTAGAGTCATTTATGCCATTTCAGCATGTAATGTGAAGGTAACTAATGTAAGGGACTTCTCAGGCAATGCAAACACAAGTTTCCCCTATGAATACAATGGCACACAATTCTATTGGAGTTTATGTTGTGCATATGTATGTTTTTTAGCTTTTATTCAACCAGAAAGTGACTCTTTTTCAAGAGAGTGTCCTGGGTGATACAGGCAGCATTCGCATAACAGTATTTTGATTTTGGTAGAAAACAGAGTTCTTGGAGAAAGGCGGGTTAGAATTGTCTGAAATCTTGAAATATGTTATTCAGGTTTCACTAAAGTTAATTCAGCATTTTGCAGAGGTTGTTGCCACACAGGTGGTTGTGGGTCAGAGTCATTGATTTGACTTTGATAAATACCTGCAGCCTAACAGCGCTGAAAAAACAAATCAATGCATGCACTTATGCACATGACACAGTAGCAGTACGTTTAAGAGTTAACATCCCAGCTGCTGCAATTGGTGCGTTTTTTGTGATTGCTTTAAGTAGGTTACATCTGAATCAGGAAGTCAACCGAGAAAATGCAACAGGTGTAACAGACCTCAGAGTCCTGCCTATTTTTTCAGTTAATGAGAAAATGATGTAAGAAAGCAAGCTTTAAAATCCAAACAGATATACACAAGGTAATCTTTAGTATAACGTACATGTGGCATGTTCTCCAGCTCAGTGATCCAATTTATTGTTGAGGGGCTACGCTGATGAAGACATGACCTCTACATGCACAGAGGCACACGTGCGAGTGCTGCAAGTTCAGATTATCTCTGAAGAATGCTGTAGTGATGTGATCCAGATCAGAAAACAGACAATCTTAAAATAAACTTCCAGCACTGATGATGACTTCTTACTGAAGCCTCATGTTAACAAAGCATCTCTTAACAACATGAAGCCTGTAGACTAAATAAAAAAAATGTTTACTGCTTAGAAAACAGATCGTGCCCACTTGTATCAGTCAAAGAAATCTGCAACAAACGACCAGATGGAATCAGTGAAGAACACAAAGCGGTGCTGAAATCCAGACATGCATTTTGTTTCCTCAGATATTTATGACTGTGACTCTGGTGCAAACAAGTGGTTGCTGTGCCCACAAAAGACGTAACAGGTCGCTAACTTCAAAATGGTTTTCGTGCCTTTATGACCCCATAATGCCCTCAAGATAAATCAGATCAACTTTGAACTGCAGTACTGCGTCATTTGATTACAAGTGAGAACCTGAACCAGATCCTTAGTCCGCAGAGAGCATATATAATTACTGTTTCAGGTCAATAAAGGAATCATCTGGCATTTTGGACAAAGTGCCTGTTCCACTGCTTCTTGAGGGTGAAGACGAGGATAAAAATCCACTGCAGAATTTATGTGAAGCTACAGCTAAGAGACTGGAAACACCGTTTCTGTTCTGGCTCTGCATGGCGATCAAAAGTCTGCCGGCAGGCCTTTTTAAGGCTCAGTAATGAACACATTTGTGTAATCAATACAAAACAAGAATTTAAAAACAGTGAGTTGCAGTAGTCTAGACAAAAAACACTTTTGTCACAGACCACCATTATAAAATAGAGCTGTCACGCATGACTAGAAAAATTTGTTTTCTTTATCACAATGTAAAATCTACAAGAAGAGCACAAACGTGTGAACAGGCGCAGAAGGTAAACATTAATAGGCATTTGAAATGGGCTGCACAATGCAGAAACACAGCAAAATCTAGAAAACATTGTTGCTCATGGCAGACAAGCAGGATTTTATGGACCGAGTGTCACCTTTGTATCCAGTTCTCTTAAATACTACTTGGGTCTGTTTGTCAAATGTTCATTTACACTGCCACAAATTATTCTTTTTTTGTGGTTCTGAACAATCCAGTCACCCATTTTCTGCCATTTATCCAGGTCCAGCTCTCTCCCCAGTCGTCAATTCAATTCAATCCAGACGACCCACTATGAGCAAGCACTTGGCGACAGTGGGAAGAAAAAACTCCCTTATAACAGGAAGAAACCTCCGGCAGAACCAGGCTCAGGGAGGGGCAGTCATCTGCTGCGTCCGGTTGGGGGTGAGGGGATGGAGACAGGACAAAAAAGACATTCTGTGGAAGAGAGACAGAGACTAATAACAACTCATGGTTAAATGCAGAGTGGTGTATAAACCGAGTAAAAAGAGGTGAGCTCCTTCCTCCTGGGGGACACCAAAGCATTCCCAGGCTAACCGAGAGACATAATTCCTCCAGTGTGTCCCATGTCTTCCATTAGTCTTATTGCTGTGGAAGGACCCCAGTGATCCCAGGAGCTGTGTTGTTGCAAACAATTTGCCCTTGGTTGCCTGATGTCGAGGCAAACGTGGTCCTGGGTGAGCGGCCACACCCACGGGAGAAGCTGTACAGGTCTGGCGCATGGTGGTTTGGAAGTGTGATCCCCAGCTGCTTAAAACTTTGAAACTAATGTATTTCAATTTGTGTCCATCAAATCAAAGAACCACCCTAAAACATTACTGAGCATGTGCAGTGGACCGCGCAAGTCAAAAGTGTGGCATTAAAAATTTGACTTTAAAAGAACCCTGTTTGCTGGCCATTCCTTGAAATTGAAACCCTAATCACCAGTGTAGCGTACTATGCGATAATTATGAGATAAAATTGACATAAATCTCAGCATATCACCTGGTATATTGTTTTTGCCTCCTTTTGCATTCTTCACCTCAAGCCCACCACAGTTGAAGGTTGCATCACTTCTCTCACCGTCTTTCATTAAACATATCTGCCCTCATAGTCATATAAGTTTTAGAGATCATAAAAAAGTAATTTCTCACAGAAAATGCATAAAGACCATTTCACGGCTTTTGAAGTTTATAAACTCCAAGAACTGAATTCAGCTCCGGGGCTGTCGGGGTGAAGTAAAGGCCAAAAGGTTGCGGAACCTGAATGAGCATGTTGTCACGCAGGTGAACCTGCAGCCGTTTACAATAAAACCGGCGTGATAAAGGTGGAAAGATTATATCTGATGGGCAGAGATGGAGGGAGGCGATGGAGGTCATAACCTTTGATGTCTTCCTGGAACTATTGTGAAACCCAAATGTTTTGGTTGTGGCATCGATGGTGCTTTTGGTGCTGATATTCACAAGGAACACACACAAGCACGAGCATGTATGTTTTTCCTCTACTCGTGAACACTGCACACGTACAGCATGTCAACATGCTCCAAGTCACTTAGGGGAGGTGTGAGAGGTCACACACGCAGATGTTTCTCCTGTTATTTTGGTGATTTTGTTTTGATGGCCTCCATATTTCGGCTGCCAGGGAATGCATGCTTTTTTAGCTGTTTGTAAAGTGGGAGGCACCAGGCCTGAGAACACAGTGAGCTATGTTTTAAATGTGGATGAGTGTTTATTCACAGGCATTTTGATTTATGTACAAACAAATGTACTAGGAGAACACTGTAAAACACACTGTAGATCAAAGTGTAAGTGAAAGCTGTGTGAATGCTTTCTGTGAGCCCCGTCTCCTGCTCAATTTCATTTCCATATGCCTGTCTGTTAGTGTGTGTGTGTTTTGTCTTTTGGTTTAGAGTCAGAAAAAAAAACTCATTAGAGAAATATTCCACTCAAGCCAAGGAAAAGAAAGTACATTATAAATTGAAGTACACTGCACACGCTGCTGGCAGTATACTGTGTAATTTAAGATTTAGCATCATCACGGGGACTCAAGAAAAAGAAACTTCAAATTTGGAAAGAAAATCTCATTTTACCCCCATCTCTAAATCTCTACGTTGTCTCCTTTTGCCTTGATCTAGCTTTTCCTCTTCAATTTCATCGACTGTCTTTAACCTGCCTTTTATTTTAATTAACTTGGTTTATGCTATTTTCAGACCTGTTCGAGGTTTCTACTCTTTATCCTCTGTAGTTTTAGATAAGGCTTTATTTTCAGTCTTATTAACCGTGCTTATTTTATTGTTGTCTGGTGTTAACAAATGTCTGACTGTGCTATTCCACCACAGGAAATGTGCTATCTTAATTACTTCTAACAAATACTCCAGTCTCTTAGCTTGAGTTGCCTAAAAATGGAAATACACTACTCAAAAAGCTACTTGCATCTCTCTATTTTTGGCCCTTTAAATATACTTGATGCAAATTCCTGTGTTTTAATAATAGTTCACACCTTTCTAAGATTGCTTAAAGCAACAGAGTATGAAAAAACAACTGCTATGACTTCATGTTCAAAGTATGTGTGCAATGTCTTTAAGCGATATCAACTGAACCTGAACTGGGACTGTGCTGTACTTTCTTGTAATGCCAAGACGTTTTCACAAGATGCAGTGAGTCAATGTAACCATTCTTATTTATGATGGTGGCCTGGCAAAGGCCAAATATCTCCTCCCAGGATTGAATGGAGATCTTTTGGCTGTTGAGCGAATGTCTAAACCACCACACAATGGAGCTACTTAAAACAAAGAGACTTTCTTATGGAGTGTATGCATTTTCTTTTTTTTTTTTCCTGAAGTGTCATTAGTTCCACCAAAGATATTTTTTTGGTTTGTGTGTCATTCTGTCTGTAAGCACGAGAGCTCAAATGGTTTTGTATGAATACTGATAAGACTTTGTAGGGGTGTAGAGCGGGTCATGTTAACAATCCATTAAAATTTGCCTTACATCCATCAAGGTCTTCAAGACCAACTTAATGTGGTCAAAATTTGACAACAAACCTTATAACTTAAAAACTAGGAATCTTACTATGAATCTCTGCATATAGAAAGTACAGTTTAACCCTCTGTACCCCATAACGGCCGGCCAGCGTGTGCCAACTACTGTTTGTGTATGAAAACATTTTTGTACACACTATACAGTATTTTAACATATATTAATAATTATACAATAAATCTGGAATAAACATGTGACAAATATTTTGCAATATTCTACTGCTCTGACTGGCGTTCATCTAGTGCAGGGGTGTCCAACTCCAGGCCTCGAGGCCCGGTGTCCTGCAGTTTTTAGATGCGTCTCCGTTTCAACACACCTGAGTCAAATATAAAAGTCATTAGCAGGACTCTGGAGAACTCGCCTGCATACTGAGGAGGTAATTAAGCCATTTGATTCAGGTGTGTTGGATCAGGGACACATCTAAAACCTGCAGGACACCGGCCCTCGAGGCCTGAAGTTTGACACCCGTGATCTAGTGAGTGCAGGCTGTCAGATCACTGTTCACCCCATAATGCTGGGTGTGGCCCGTCCACCTTTATTTACTCTGGAGCAGGCTGTAAAACTTTGTGAAAGGACTCCGATACAAGTTGATGAGTCAGCGAAGCTCTGCTGACCAATGACAGTGATACTGAGATGAGTTACCATAGGTAAGGGTGGAGATGAGGGGCGAGCAATGGTGGAGGAGGCAGATGAAGAAGAGGAGGAGAAAGACATTTGTCATATATAGGTTAAACTAGCTACTTGTGATCTTTAAATTTAAACTAACTCATAATCTACACTTTACAGCAGTTTTTATAAGGGGTATAGAGGGTTAGAGAGCGTATAAAGATTTAAAATATCGTGTCTGACCTCTTTGTCAAGGTTAAATGTCAAGCTTTCATAAAATGTCTTTTATGTTTAAAACTGCTTAAAATTCTACTGCCTTTGTATCTACAACATTTAGGAAATGATACTGTATATGGGGACTCTAAATATCACATTATAGTTTGCAGCCAAATATACTGTCACATTTGACCTCTGACCTCAAATTTTCATTTCTCATCTGCCTTTCTTTCAAGTTGACCCCAAAATGTTTTTGGAGCTTTAAAGAAAGTATTGTTAAGAGAGATGGAATGAGCTGCCTAGTTAGTTAGAAATATACTGTAGTATAATATTATATATAAATTATCCACTACCTACTCCTACATAATGTTTGTGTAATCAAACATCTGCCATGCTATCCTTATCCTTTTTTTACTGCATTACAAGCTTCTTAAAGTCCACTTAAAAAGAACAAAGAAAACAAAACGATTATATAAAAAATATTGTTCCCTTAAAATAAATGCTGCCCAGAGAGTGAGCTGCCTTGGCCGAGGTTTGAACTCTTGTAGTGCTTCTCAATGTTTTCTATCGACACCGAGTTCAGAGAAAAGTTGTCAGAGCCACAACTCGTCTGTGAGCTTCTGCTTATCTGTCCCTTTATAACATCTAGTCTCACTGTATCCTTCCATCCTTCACTCACATTTCTTTTCCTTGCGTGTGAAGAGGCACATTTCTTGACGCCTTTGCAGATTTGATGAACCTCATTATAGCTTTATAGGATTGTTGCGCACATGAACACACACACACATTCCTCCTGGTGTTTGTAATGCAGTTTTTTATTTACCTGATCATGTCCATCTGCCTATAAAACAGCATTCTTGATAAAATAAGTCTACACATTAACACATAAATGCACACTTTAATACACACACACACACACACACACACACTGAGCTGCCAGCCTGCATATCCACGCCGGGTCCAGTAAATAGCTTTCATGTCTCTGTTTCAAAAGCAGCCTCACCTCGCCAAGACATCACTGCTTAAGGAAACACAGGTGGGTGAAATTTTTGAAATGCCTTCGCTGAG
The DNA here is from genome assembly GCA_034780415.1 of Cichlasoma orientale. Lineage (NCBI taxonomy): Eukaryota > Metazoa > Chordata > Actinopteri > Cichliformes > Cichlidae > Cichlasoma > Cichlasoma orientale. The sequence goes on from JAVDPK010001920.1 coordinate 147,550, forward strand.
AATGTGAACTTGTGAGTTTTGCCAGTTGAGGAACAATAACAGTTGTTACTGCGAGGTAAGAGAACGGTCAGTGCAGGGCTTTTTAATTTCAGCTGGATACCACATTGACCAATTGGATTTAGCAGAGCAGAGAGATGGAAAGTGAGAGGTTTGAGTTTTTCATCCTGCAGAACTTCACTCCTGATGTTCGCTTTTGCATCGCATTCACTGGTTCGTGTGATTGGAATTAGATACCAAATTTTCAGTAGGGTTAAGGTTTTTTTTTTTTATTACTCCATTTTCTGATATTGTTTCAAACAATCCAGGGTGGAAATTCCAGCTTGGTAACTTCCAAGAACCAGTGTGGATAATTATATAGACCCTTAAGTGTAAATATTAATTCTGTGCATGTCCTGCATTCACATACTAAGTGGATCTGACTAAATGTAGTTAAGTTTGGAAGTGAAAAAGCTGATACGACACAGCATATTTCTAATCTGGCAGCCACATGCTTAATCTCCAACAAGGTGTAATTAGGAATGTTGCCTCTGGCCAATACATTTGCCTCATCAAATTTTAATTTTTGTTTAGTGTATGTTTTGGGACATTATTTCTGGTAACACAACACATGTTAACACAGAGAGACAGACAACCATTCACACCTATGGGCAATTTAGAATCACCAGTTAACCTAGTTGGAGTTGGGGTTGGGGTTATTCAGTTCAGTTATTCATTCTGAAAATGTATGGTGTTTTCTGATAATATTACTTAAGGGACACATGTACAATGTATAAAGTATTGGTCCTAGCACAGAACCCTGTGGAGAGATGAGTCCACTGTCAGAAGCCATAAGAAGATCATTCGTAATCTTCACTTGTGCTGTTTCCATTGTATGTTGCTCTCTAAATCCTGAATGAAACTCTTTAGTCATTTAGAGAAATAGCTTTTTTAAAGTTTTGTACATTTTCAGTGTCTTCTTCTAATCCAGGACGTTTCACATGTTTATATTACATTAAAAATAGTAGCAAATTATTATAGCAAACTTCACATACCCTCCAAACAGCACTGGTATTTAGCTTTCCATCTTTGTTTCCATCCAACGTTATAACCATGCTGTGCATTTTTGTTTATTTATGACAAATACATCAGTCAAAACATGGTCTAACATCAAACTCCCCTCAGCCTCGCCAGTCCTCTTTTTCACGGATGCCTCGACATTAAACGTCATCCTAGCACTCGGTAAAACAGCCACACTTTTTTTGTTTCGGCGCTGGAAATATTTGGACAGTTTTTATTTCTCAGCGGAGCCTCAGTGCTTGTTTGCTTTTGCCAACTGAATGAGCATTTGAACCCAGAAAAAGCTAATGACATCAGACTTAACAAGCAAATAGTGGAATAACCTCTTCTTTGAAGCCAGGCAGCCGGGGAAAAATACATCTCAAATATGCCTTCTTTGTTCTTTATCTCCATGCACCCACCACAACACTGGTATGATAACAGTCCAAAGGTGCCCTGAGTAACATGGATATTATATTTGATAATGACATGGCATTTGCTAAAGGTTCAGAGCGGCTCAGGTGCCTGCACAATTGTTCTAAAAAGCCACACCTGTGTAATATTTGCAGGGCCTCGTTCTCTGCTTGGCTGGATTGTCCTTCAATCCTGCACAGGAACAAAAACAGGCTTCTCTGGGTATTACGTTTTGAATGTATGCTACTTCACCCAAAATATAGAGTATACTCACTAATTTAAGAAACAAGTATTACACATTACTGCTAAAATTAACCTTGCAGGGTAATATAATATCTAATGTCTAAAGGTTTAGATTTGCCTTTAATAGCAGGATGGGCTGACACAAATAAAGATAACCCCTTAAAATGCCCATTACCTTACTTGATGTGTCCTTAAAGAGGACATTAAAGCCACTTCCATTGCCCCCTGACCTCTTCGTGAAATGAATCCTGAACCAGATGGACCAGACGGATACACGAGAAACTAATTTTCCTTTTCATCAAAGTTCTCTACATTCCAGAAACCTACCTTCTTGCCAAAATGTAGTAAGTTTAAGACATTAAGTGTGCACATCGTGTGCGAAGGATTGCCTGCTTTTCACCACCAGAAAGAGAAGATGACACAGTGGGTCTGTCTGTGGAGCATCCCTGGTCAGCCTGTATTAGAGATGTTAGAAAGATACTACCCAAACACATGCACACAATGAAATAGCCACTGATCACATTAGTTTATGCAACATGCAGTCGGCTAATGACATAGAAACCAGTGAAAATAGCATAAAAACACATGCGCAAACTCACCAGCATACATAAATGACACTCTAAAGGTAGAAGCTGACCATGCTGGGATATCTGGGAAATCTCTGTGGTCTGACTGTCCATTATTAAACTACAGCTGAAGCCAATATAAGACCAGGGTGGAGACAGTAACATTAACCACAGCAGCAGAGGAACCCCAGTCAAGGCTGGGCTGAATATTTGACTTAAGGTAAAGGTCTTTATTCCTGAGACGGTATTTGCGAAGATGTCGCCTGGCATGCATTACTCAGGTGTTACAGTAGCTTTTCTCCTCACAGATGTTAATATTTTAACATGCTTAGCTTAATTGTAAGAATGATCATGTTCAAAACCTTTTTTTCCCTTTTTTATGCTTTGATAGAAGTTATGTTGTCTTTCACATATATAACGTGCACAATACTGTATTTGAAAATATACTTTGTGCCGCACTGTACAGTGTGTCACTGATTATATAGAAAATAAAATGCGCCAGTGTGTCACTGATTATATAGAAAATAAAATGCACCAGTGTGTTACAGATGAGAATAACTAACACTATTCAGATGGACAGTCCAACGGGATTTATGCTTAAGTGCAAATACAGCTTTCAGTATTAGATTTTACTTAGCTGAATGTGGAGCACTGGTGTTTGCTAAGAATAATTTTATGTACCGAATAAGATAAGGGACATAGGGCATTCAAACATTGGGCCTTTGAGTGCATGCGTTGTTCAGGTTAAATATGATTTGTGTTTTTATAATCTCAACAGTCACTACCAACATAATATATATATATATATATATATGAGTTTTAAATATTTCTTGTTCAGTTTAACTTCAAGAACATGTATGGTCATTTCAGTCTGTTTTTTATTGTTGAAAAATGTGCAGTTTATTTTTTCATTTTTTTTTACTTTATTTGTTTCATTCCGTTCAGTATTATTTTCTTTATTGCGTAATTGGTGGTATTTGTCATGGGCAAGATAAAAGAAGTTCAGAACTTCAACAATACATTGGCCTACATTCATCCTGGTCTCAACAAACACCAGTGCTTCCTGAGGTTGACTGTGTTGACAAATGAAACCAAACCAAAGACTAAAACCAGAGACGCTATATTTTTATTTTAGTTAGTTTTGCAAGTATGCAGTTTTTTCCCCCCAGAAGTCTGCTTTCTATTTTCATTCAGTTAACTAATGTTCCAGTCACAGAGGCCTAGAGATATGCTGGACACCACCAGTCACTATAGAAAAATGTGTATTCCCCAACCGCTGAGTGATTGCTGGCAGTCGTGAAATCAGTCTCTAAGCCCCTATTCACCAACGCCTAGAGCCTCCAGCATCAGCTGCTAGGGAAAAGTGTGTATTCCACCTCTGGTTTGCAAGTGGTTTCTGGTAGAGCTGTACAGTGCTGCACCGAAAGCTACCTTTCAAATGCTTTTGGTCGCTGACAGGTTGCTGCAGTTGCTGGTAGTTTGCATGTACATGCCAACTTGTCTGCAGACACTTGGAAAGTACTCACCAAGTGGTAGCGAAACTGTGAAAAGTGCACGACAACCCAGAAATGGAGACTGTTAGCCTTCAAAGTAAAAGTTGTGCTTTTTGAAATGTGTTGATTGCAGCGGTAAAATATAACTTTTAATCTGAAGGGGAATGTTTTTCACTTTTTCAAGTTTCTCTACAACTCAGAGAGTCAGTGTGGAGTGTTTGCAGACAAATCAGTGTATTTCACGCAAACTACAAGCAACTGCAGCAATCTGCCAGCTTCCAACGCAATCACTAGAAGGTTTTTAGTGCAGCACCCTCTTTGTAACCAATTTCAGGAACCTCCAGCAACCACCTGGCAACCAGTCAGGGAATACACATTTTTCTGTAACAACCAGAGTTTGCCAAGAGGTCACCATACTTAGTTAGTGAATAACCTTGGCTTGAACAGTTTGTTACATTATCAAAAAAAAAAAAATCTTTTGATTTAATATCCACTAAAGCCACTGTATTTACATTCTTGTGTTGACTTAGTAACAGGATTTGCTGAATCACAAATCAGAGCTAGCTTAATTGCTGCAGCCTCACTTGGTCTGTTATGACCAGTTAGCTAATGTTGGAAAACTTTTGCTAGTATTGTGCTGTAGTTACACTCTCTGTGCTCCAGTTATTACACTGTTCGAAAAAAAAAATCTTTTGTTCATAAGCACAAAAACACTTTTAAGTATTTCAAAGTTAAAGTGTATATGTTGTGCAACATGAGGAACATTAGCGAATGTTCAATTTTTAGCCAGATATTGCTTACCTTATAACTTTATGATTCTTCAGTGTTACTGTGTTTAAGCCTTCTCTAATAACTGGAGCCTGTGGCGGGGTCACTGTTCAGCAGAAGTTACATGTGCTTGCTTTAAATCAATAAGATAGATACAAATCTATAAGACAGATTTATTTACCCCCAAAGTATCAGATTTACACGATTTTAGCATCCAATCTGGGGTCATGAAGCTTTCGCTACCTAGAAATGACAGTCGTATGGCCCACAATTTAGAGCTGTCCTCTTGTATGTTGAGGTGTAGCGGGTGATCTATGAGGCGCACATGGATGATTTTGGTGTCTGCAAAATAACTAATGTGCCACTTTCCCCAAAACCTCAGTGTGTCCCTTTGAAGCACAGAATGAAAAACACTGCCATTACAATGGTTTATACTGCGAAAGAGAGTTTTTGTCGAGAGGTCAAGGTCGGGATTAGGTGAGAGGGAAAAGTAATCCAGATCCTCTGTCCTTAAATAAAAACACACAAACACACACACACACACACACACACAGACAGATTGTAAAGAAATTTAGTCCTCTTTAGTAGTCGGTGAGATAAAGAGGTGAAAACGAGTCTGTTTTACTCAGTTCTCTCTCACACACACAGAGGTCAGGCTGAGGTAATGATGACACTATTGGTGCAATATTCACACACATACACACACACAGACTGAGCTCAGGGTCACGCTGGGGTAAAAGTTAAAGAAGATTTGGTTTTCAGTGGGAGCCCAGAGACTCATAAATATAGACCTGATACACACAGCAGGGAGAACAGGAGTCCCCACCACCACCACCCCACACACACACACACACTCACACTCACACTCACACTCTCTCTCTCTCTCTCTCTCTCTCTCTCACACACACACACACACACACACACACACACACACACACACACACA
>JAVDPK010001920.1:155682-174678 GCA_034780415.1 Cichlasoma orientale
ACACACACACACACACACACACACACACACACACACACACACACACACACACACACACACACACACACACGTGCATGGTCAAAGAATAGGAATTTGGGTGCTGTTTTGTAGTTAGTTTCTGGAGCAGAGTTTACGACATTTATAATCAATTAAGGAAGAACATTTTAGAAAACTGCTACTAAGTGCTGGTGATCATTGCTACCCAACAATCCAACTGTAAAAATTAAAATTTAAAGTAGAAGCTGAACACATTAATTAGCATGAGTTCAATGGAATGTTGCAAAAACACATTTGTATTGTCCTGCTGACAGCTGGGGACAACTCACAGCAACAATATAAGAAAGCAGTTAAAAGGATTGTTTTGGTCAACCTAGATATGGTTACGACATTGATCTGACCCTTATTTACATTTTTATTTGTGATACTTTTCAGCAAAGAAATAGTTGCTTGTTACCTTCATCATACATTGCAGTCCAACCAGTCCTTTTTGTCACCTTGCTTCATAGTTCTTAAAACAGACTATATGGGCGTAGCCACCATAACTTTGCTCATTGGCTCTGGACTCCAGCATGTTAGTTTTTTGGAGCCAGAAATTATCATATTTGGATAATTGGACGTGTGCAGAGGAGGGACAGTGGATATATTTGACAAATGAGTCCAAAGATGGAGCTGCCAGGCAGGAAGAAAAGAGGAAGACCGCAGAGAAGATTCATGGATGTAGTGAAGGAGGACATGCAGAGGGTTAGTGTGACAGAGGATGCAAAGGGATAGGGTGAGATGGAGGCAGATGATCTGCTGTGGTGACCCCTAAAAGGAGCGGCTGAAAAACAAGCATATTTGGATAATTAGGGAGGGTTAATGATTTTTTTCTCCACTCTGTTGTAGTTCCTATTTTGTACTATATTCGTCAAGCTACTGATGTGTCAAGTCATTTTGATGACATAGCATGAAAGTAGTTAAATATTTTTCGTAATAACATTAAAAATTGCAGCATGATTGAATTCCAAAAGGAATTTTATATGAACTCAGGCACAGAGAAGGCACTTCTGTATCTAGTTTTGTATCGCTGAGTTTTAACTTCATGTGGAAATGAAAACTTCCTCATTCTGAAAGACTCTTTTATACCCAAAGACTCTTTTATATCACTTTACTAACCTGTTGCCAGGTAATTCTTGATGAGCAGGGATCCAAATGTCCTGCCACGAACTTGACTTGGACAGTGGAGGAATTCCATTTAGCACAAAAGTCATGGAATTTCCACTGTTGGTACAAAAATTCATGGTAGCCCATCTAGTAGTTTCCGAGACATTTCATAACTTGCCATCTCTAAAAACTGCACCGCAACGTGGCTAAAAACAAACAACAAAAAAAAAGTAACGTTTTCACAATAACTCTGGCCTGTAGTTACAGTGTTTGGGTAACTGTTTAGTTTGGAGATAATTGCTGGGAAAACAGAGGGTTTGTAGACTGAATATACGTGTGTGTGTGTGTGTGTGGCGGGGTGGATGAGAGGGCATCGTTGGGGGCCTGGCGAGGTACTGAGGTCTTGCAGGATCGAGAGAGTCGTAAATGTAAAATACTGTGCTGCAGTGTGTGTGTGTGTGTGTGTGTGTGTGTTGGTTCAGCACAGCAAGAGGTTATCCAAACAAACCACTAGAATGTCAAGTTACATGCCGACGATTCCTCTATGTTTTATTGGCTGACTTCACTGAGTTACTCCTAGGTCAGCACACACTCGGGCTCTGTGTGTGTCTGTGAGCGCAGGGAAGACATAATAGTGTGAAAGTAAGACAGACTGCTCAATATCTGTGTTAATTAGGAGGAAATCTGTGTTTTTTCCTCCTGTATGTTAGCCTGCATGTGTGCATATGTTGTAACAATGAGCGTTAGGTTACAGGGTGAGAGTGCTGAACAGAGAGCTGAGGGTCAACCGAAGAACAAAAGGTGTCCAGAGACTGGCTGTGTGTGTGTTTGTGCGCATAACACTTCGGTATTCTCCGAATCCAGAAGACCTCTTGCCCTCTTGACGAACATCTGAGAATGTGATAACTGGAGAGAATGTGAGAATATATTGGAGAGCGGACGGTTGTGAATTGGGAGAGAAACCCGACGGATGTTTCGCGAGTGCATGACCTCCCAGTGACCACAGACGAAGAGGGGCGGAATAAACGTTAAAATGAAAGTGATCTGAAGCAAGTGTGTTAGCCAAAAAATTCTTGTCTCGGAGAATATTTGGAAGGAAGGCGCATGGAAAACACGAGCAGAGGCAGAGGAAGGTGTGACCCAGTTTTCAACACATATAAAGAGATGCAGCGGCTTGTCCTTTATAAACTGTTGAGAAAATTAAGGCATCCAGATGATGTGAATTTTGTGTGATTGAGCCACAGTGCTGCATGTCACGTTTCTTCCCACACACTGTGTGGTTTCAGTCAAATATTCAGTAAAGAACCAAGTGGCTGAGGAATGGCAGTAAATGGGTTAAATCCATGAGGTATTTAAGAAAAAAGTCACAATAAAATATTAATAACTGACCTTGAAAGTGTCTTTCATCATGGTATCGATGAGGAAAGTTCTTTAGGGTCTAACCGGAACCTTTCCCCTTACTCTTTGCAATGGCTTGATCCATGTATGATGGACCCAGGTAGTAGAAAAAGATTATTTGATGAGTAAGGGGAGAAATGGTCTGTAGGTCTGCTATTCTTTTCTGACACTGATTTAGGCCTCAGTGTTGAGTCAATAAAGAGTCAAAGTATACAAGGTTTTATGCACGTTTTCAAAGTGTGAGAGATGTCCTGATCAGAGTGTGATGCATCTTTGTGATATTTCTGACTCACCACAGAGCTTCTCCCAAATAGTGAAGGAGTGATTCATTTCAGACGCTGCCTTTGCTTGCATTCGTGAGTAGCCTGTTGTGTAACAGCTCTTCTGTGAGACATTTTTATGAGGACAGATCGATTTACTTAACACACAAGAAAAGGCAAGATCGGAAGCATTTATGTGTCCTTCTTTATGTGTGCGTGCACATCTGTGTGTGAGAGAGGCTATGCACAGGGCACAAGTTCAGCTCTGTGTGAAGTTATGGGAGAGTTAAAGTGGAGAGGAGGCAAGGTCAGGCCAGCTGAGGGGTGTGTGCAGAGTAAGTGGGGGTAACGATGTTTAAAGGTAAGTTTAGGGTTACAGCTGGTAGTAGGGAGGAGGGGAAAGGGTGAGATATTTGGGGTTGGACAGAGGGAATAAGGTGAGTTCAATGTCAGAAGGGCAAAACAAGGGGGTGGAAGTAAAGTTTGGTTTACAGGGTTGTGCAGACAAGAATGGGAGTTTAAGTGGGCTGGAGGGGCAGGGTGAGAAGTTATTGGGAGGGTTAAATTTCAGGCCAAAAGGTGCATATGGAGGCAAAAAGGAAAGATTAGCTGGCTGGTGGAACGTCCATTGGTATAGGGATGCTACTAATGGTTTGAGTAATGGACCAGTGTGTTTTAAAGCTTAACTGATGCCAAAACACTGTAAAATTCGTAATACTATGACAGGACTTTACTGCTCTGGAGAATTATCAAGGCGCTTTTATTCTCTGTTTTGACACTGATGAGAAAAACAGTGGAAACACCCCTGTTCACAGTACCAAAAAAACAAGCTTATTTGTATCTTGAATTGCTGATCTAGCATAGTATTGGCACAGTGTTGAGCACAGCATTGGATTACGCTGCACTGCAGTGGAAACTTAAGCTCAGTTAAACTTTGCCTTGTAACTGAATCTCCATAGTGTTTCCATTAAGAAACAGGGAGTACATTAGGACATTAAAACATGGCCATGTTCAGACCTATATAAACTATAGTTTGGCCTAGTAGGTAAGATGTGTCGATGGAATCTGTCACTGCATTTTGATTGATTTTGGAGACCTCTATTTCTAGAAGGAAGCATGTTTAAGTAATAGGTCAATCCATCTGTCTCTTCTGGAGCCTCACTTGGGTCTTCATCACGGTGGCAGCAGCCTGAAAGACGCAGCTGAGGCACCCTTTTTCTAGAATTGCCCACCCTCTTCCTGCGAGACTTGGGGACATTTTCAGACTCCTCACAGTGTACCCTTGGGGTTATTTACTGTGGACCTTCAGAGGTACAATTCCTAGGTTAAGAGGTACAATGTTGTACTCCACTAGGGTACAGCTGGTGCGACAAAGCCTTCGTACCTTTTTAGGTCCATTCTTGTTCCTCTATTTCTTAGTGTGTGGAATAGGGTCCAATCCCTCTGCAACCCTGAACTGGATAGGGAAGAAGATGGATGGATGGTTGGATCCACTCGTGAGTCAACACCTGAATATAGTAGGAACAACCATAACTGCCACTCTCGCTGATTTTAGGTGTATCTCAGTTGGGGGTCAGTTAATCATTAAAATGTGTTTGTTTAGCATTTGACTATCATACACAAAATCTCTCTATGTATGTATGTGTGGTTCTTTAGCTGCCAACTGCTCCAACACAATCAGGAGTAGAGCAGCCAAACTTGGCACACTGAAACTTCTTATCTATATCAGATATTATGATATCATCGTGTTGCCTAGCAACCACCTACCAACGGGCTAAAATTACCCGTTTTTAGCACGTATGCACCTACAGCACCTTATAAAAGCGTTGTATCATTTGTATTTCACGGACAACACACATGATGTAAAAACCACATGATGTAAATTTGACAATTCTGTCTCTTATTTGTATGAATTTAGGCCAAAAGAAACATGCACTTTGTCACATTTAGGGTTGGTCCAATTTTATCACTGCTTCCAATGACAAATTTTTATGAATGGAAAAAAAAAACAACTTTTGGTCTACAGTGAACACATGTAAGAAGATGCTTCAGATGTAACAGTGAGACACAAACAGGAAGTGAGTGGTCTTTCTAGTCCTTTTGGTTATCTGAAACGATTCCATTATTCCCTCTTTTTTTTCTGGCATTTTGCTTCACTGCAGCTCTCCGTTATCTCTGGCCACCTTACAGTTATTCTTTCCTTCTCTGTTTATCCATCGGTACATTTTCTTTTCTCTCGCTCTCTCCGCCGTTCCCCCTCACATCCGTTCCAGGGGGTTAAGTAGACTGTTGACATTTTTGTGGCCGTTTTTGTATTATGTTGGGACTATCAGATTTATACTGACACGGTTCACCAGCGTTACACTGACTACCCTTTTGTCCGCATGTGCGTGTTTATGTGTACGCCTGTGTTTTATAGACTTGACCTTGCTAAGAGTGAATGATGTTTGGAAGCAAACCGAGGAATTCCGGCTTCTGAAATTTCCATAATCCTGACTTTAGCTTTCTTTGTGCGCTGACCTCGGAAACAGCAGTGTTGTTCATTTTGGATGCTGCCTCTTATACATCCACTATTTTTCTCTTTTTCAAACACACGCGGATGAATGGGGGAAAAAATGCATTTTTACACAAACACATACATTCACACATCCATCACACACAAACACAATTGCAAACATAGCTTTACAGGCACGTACGCCTGCAGACAGACAGACATTTGAAATGGACACACACACACACACACACACACACACACACTCATGGAACATTGCGTTCGCCTGCTCTCCAGCTCTCCCAAGTTTCTGATGACATTGTTATGATCATACTGGAACGATTTAAGCACTGTTACACACACACGGGGTCATGCGGGAGTGATTGTACCTAGCAGAGCCAGCCCGGGCTCTTAGACTTTGATATAAAAGGCTCCCCTACTGTTTGACCTCCTCTGTGAAAATACACACAGGCGCACCCTTTCAGTGCATGTTATAAATTGGCAACAAGGTGGCATGTAAACGAGCGAGGGTTTGTGAAATATTTTTGAGCTAGCAACTTTGACTTTTTCCATTCTACGTGTAGTTTTTTTAATCATATTTTCATTCAGCCATCGGGCACATGTCAAATCATATTTATTAACAAGCCCGAGAGTGCAGTCACATTCAAAGCGGGGCTGGGGGGGGGGGGGGGGGCATTATTTTTGGAAAATCTGAATTTTCATGAGGATTAATGGGAAACTATTGTGCTTTTTTTTCTTATTTTCTGTCACATATTAATGTTACAGTGGTGGATGCTCATACTAAACTGTGCCAAAGTTTCAGATAATGAGGTCAGCATATGTACAAGTAATTCCTGCAAGCCAGAAACTCGGGCTTTATATGCTCTGAATGTTCAGTTTTATACGGTCTTTTTTTATTCTTGGCTCAGTGTAATGTCAGTGAAAAAAGGGTCACATGATGCAAACAGCTCTTTTGTTTGCGTATGCCAGCTAATTAGAAGAAAGCAGGCTTAAAGCATTTTTAGCGTTATAGGTCCCCTTTACATTTAAAATGGTAATCTCCAGTTACCATACGATGACAAAATAAATGAACGTCATGAATATTTAGTGATATAGGGAATGCCTGATGATATTAAAGTCGAACCAACACTGATTTTCAGTTCCCCATATTGACTTCATACTGTACCACAATTTTAGCCTTTTCCTCTGGAAAGACATAAGTTATAATTTCTAGGAAGTCGTCCATTGTCACTTGGACATTAAATAGTGATATTAGTGCTTTTAGATTTGCTGGGAAAAAATGAACAATTATCTTTGGAGGGCAACTTATTGCTATTTGATTCTTATGCACTTTTCTTTCACCGTCAACCCATCCATCAGTGTGCTGGTAGAACTGCTTCCAGTACCATCCTCCTATGCAGACCACACAAAATCCTCTTTCGCTTTAATCCTTCCATTTCTGGCCTTTTTCTTTCTTGGTGCAGTTTTTTTTTTTCTTCATCTTGAGGCAACATACCACAGATAAAATTGCAGTTTTGACTTTCTAGATCAAAGTTAATATAGTTTAATATGTTCTAAATTACACCAGGGAATCATAAAGAACAGCTGCAAAGATCTTCACTGAACATGAGAAGCTTAATGGACTTTTTTTTTTTTAAACAAATACTACTGTCAAAACAATCGTTCTTTTTTTTTTCTTTTTCTTTTTTAAAGGCGGCATTTGCCAATTTGTACAAAGCTATCCGGTGCAAAAAGTTATTGAATTTTCAATCATTTTAATCGCATATAAAGTTTCATTTCATAAGACAGTGAGAAGAACAAGTTCTTACTCTCCTGGCGTACATCGACTTGGGTCTATTTTTCTCTTTTATTTTCCCTTCATCCATCTACACTTTGCCCTCTGGAACACCTCGGCCCGTCTGTCCTCCAGCCATCCGTTTCTCTCTGCATAAGTATTCCAGTAATGTGGAAGTATTTATATGCTCGTCTGTCTCACAGTGTGTGTCTGTCCGGCAATATTATTATGGTTGGCAACAGCAGATGTCAGCCTGGCATGGAGGGAAGAATTTGCACACCAAAAGATGGGGGCGGTGTTGGGCGAGGGTGGGGACATACAAAAGCAAATGAATGAAGCCGAAATCGCAAGTATTCTGTCCCTGCAATGAGTTTCCGTCTTCAAAGCTAGACAGATAGCGCGCACTATGAACTTTTCCAACAAAAACAAAGCGTAACTTTTCTTGACTTTATTGAAGCTTCTCATAAGTATCCTGTTTTTGTAAAACTGCAAAAAAAAAAAAAAAAAACGCACAAACAGCAGTATTAACAGCACAGCGTTCCCATTTGCTATGCAGTTCAAATGCTTGGAAAGGAAACCAAAAAAATGTTAGTAAATAAAGTAAATTAAACTTAAAATGTCACCTTGATAGCATTTAAAATGCAATTACTCAAAATAGTTTCCGAGGCAACAACGTAAAAGAGGAGTCCACAGTAGAACAAGCTAGTTGCACCATGTGCTCTGCCGTCTCTGACAGCAACCGGACTGCGCTTTCTTAGCACCAGAAGGTGGCACTGTGGTTCACAAACCCCTCGAACTTTTGTACAGTCTCATAGTGAGAGCAGAACAACCAGAAAGATGCTGAGAAACTGGGAGAGGTGCCGGGAAGTGACGATAATCCAAGCAGGTTTTTTTTGGATTCCCCTTTAATGTTTCTTTTTTCATGTTGTCTGGCTTTCCATCCCCTCCATCTCTCATATAATCTGCAATGATGAATGAAATCAACAATCTTGTAGAAGCCTTTTGGCTCCGATGGTTAGTCATTATGTAATCAGTCACGCTGGCAAAAGTGACGCTCTACTTTCTGTCTCCGCTACCAAATGAAGAGCTAAGAAACGATTCCTCTATAAAAGATACCCGCTTAGATTTACCCGCTGCCAAGAGCTTAAATAGACATGTGTTCAGGATTATCATGTGACTTCCTCAATTTGTCAGAGCTGTAGTGGTTGCATAAATACCAAAGCAGGGCAGACTGTAATGATTTTAATGTGATGTGTAATTACTGTAATTATAAAGCTTCTTTCTTTAATTTATCTTTGTCTTTGTAGCTTTGTGCTGTTTTCTGTGGTCTTTCTACACTGAATTTCCCAGAAATCATGTGTCAGTCAAACTTTGTGTGACTCTGACATCTTGTTCTGGGAGTTTCTGTACATTTCTTTGTCTTCTTATTTTATTTTGTTTCGTGTACTCTTTGTAGTTCTTATACAAAGATAGAATATTGATTTTGTTGCCTCTTGTTACTGGGTAAAAAAATGTGTTTCCTACTATGTTCTGTAAAGTTGACCTGTGTGCTGTTAAAAAGAAAAAAGTCAGAAGAAGAAAGAGCTTTCCCATCACACAATGTACTAATGTACACAGCACAACGTGGAGCAGGGGGCAGCTAGAGAGCGCCCGGGGAGCAACCTAGGATTAGGGCCTTGCTCAGGAGCCTACAGTGATGCCAGCCAGAGATTCGAACCAGGGTCCTCTACATGATGAATCTACTTCTTCCCCTCTGGGCCACCACTTCCCAGCACAGCTAGTGGCAATATGCAATGTACATCTCATACATATAAGACTTTTAAAGCTTATTCCTGTTCAGTAACTGGTCCTGCATCTGCTGTCAGAGATGGGTTGAATCCATTGCTGGCTGAATTTGTGGAAGACTCTGTTAATAACTGACCTGGAAAGCACAATTCAAAGCATTTACTTGGAGAAACTGCAAGTTTGGATTGGCCATGCTGCACTGCTCCTCAGTGCATTGATTTCTGCCATCTTTAGTTTTTTCTTTTCAATCAATTGGTAGTAAAAGTAGCATCAATTCATAAATTATGTTTCATAAGTAGAACAAAAACTGTTGTGCAATTTAAGTCTGTGAGGAGGACACGTTGACAGATGAGGTCAGGCAGGAGTCTCCGTGGAGCCGTAGTTAGAGGAGAGAGCGGGTGGAAGAGAGCCTGGAAAGGTGGAGGTATGCACTGGAGAGAAGAGGGATGAAAGTCAGTGGATGCAAGACGGATTACGTGTGTGAATGAGAGGGAGACAGGTGTAACAGTGAAGATGCAAGGAGCAGAGGTAGGGAAGGTAGATGAGTTTAAATACCTGGGATCAGCCATCAAATGGCAATGGACAGTACACGAGTCGTGAAGAAGAGAGCGCATGCAGGGTTGAGTGGGTGGAGGGAGTTAAAGGACTGATTTGTGACAGAAAGATAGCTGTAAAAGTGAAACGAAAAGTTTACAAGATGGTAGTGAGACCTGCTATGATGTATGGTTTGGAGACAGTGGCACTGACAAAAAGACAGGAGGCCCAGCTGGAGGTGGCAGAGTTGAAGATGCTAAGATTTGTCACTGGGAGTGACCAGGATGGACAGGGTATGGAGGCAGAAGATGTGCTGAGGCAATCCCCAGTGGGAGCAGCCAAAAGAAGACTGCCCAACCCTAGAGAGTTGGTGGTTCGCAGATGAAATTTAAAGTATTACAAACAGTGGTGATTCATTGTGTTGCTACTTAAAAGATTAAGACATTGCCAGAGTGTTTACCCTTTATCTTGTGAAGACTATGAATGCACACATTTCATGCTAATCTGTCCATTAGACATTTCCGTGTGACCGCATGTGGTGGATCATCCCACAACCACCCACAGAACAACACAGCGACGTATGAGGTGCTTATTTTACCTGAAATGAAATTTTTCTTTGGAGGAAAACGCTGTACACCTGCAAAAACTTCTATTCATACACACAGTGTGTCCATAGTCCTGCATTCATCCTCAATTTTCAGCGAAGTTGTAAAGATGACTAGATTATTTTTATATTTACAGAGATAAAAAAGTGAAATCTACTTCAAGCACAGGTGGAACCCCACAGTCCCTGTATGTTAACAATGAAATGAGTGACACTTGGGCAACAAGTTTTCAGAGGGAAACTAAAAGCTTTCAAAGACAGTAAAAATGGGAAATTTCCCAGGGATGGTGTCATGCTCAAGAGCCCTTTGGCAGTACAAAGACTTAACCGAACCTCTCTAGACCTGGTTTTTCCTTATTCCACTTTATCTGCCTCTTCGTTTTAAACTCACACTTCAAACCAGATGCCGTTTGGAAGGTCCAGCCACAACTCTTTGTCTGTCCGGTACATATTGAACCTGCAAGTTGAAAAGCTTAAATGCACTAATAAATAGCACTTGGCGATGAAAGGCAGCCAAACTCTAGGATACCGTCGGGAACTCTCATGCAGCATTTCCACAAAAAATATGAAGGAAGAAGAAGCCAAACTATAAAGAACCACTCTGCCCACATTCAGGCTGTTCAGAAGATCTGTTTCTCTCTTTAGCTGAGTCATTAGTAAAGACAGGCCTTTATGATCTGTTTATGACTGAAATACTGAGTCCTGATGTGTGTTTGAATCAGAGTTAAAGAGCGAGGTTGAAGGAGGCATGATGGTGAGTGTGTTTGAGTGAAATGTTATTTGAAGGCCATATGCTAAGTGTGTGCATACTTGCAGGTGAAAAATAAAAAAATTCTGGCATGCTTGAGCATTAACTTACAATAAACTTGCAGGAAACTTGTGTTCTGATACAACAAGCCGTCTAGTGTAGACAGATGTTGAATTCACTGACAGATAATTAAAGCAATAACTGGCTCCAAAAAATGTTGGCCACATATGCCGTTTTCTGCTTCCTGCTAATTATTATCATTCAGCAGGCTGTGGGATAGATGGACATGAACAAAGACAGCAAAGTGCAAGAGAGGAAAGAGACGATAATTACATAACAAAGAATGAAAAATAAATGAAAATCGTATTTCTTTGTTTCGGATAAGCCGTTTGTCCCTTGTGAATCTCTCAAGCACGTTTGACTTTTGGAACTTTTGCACACAGAGAAATAAAAAGCAGACAAAAGTGTTTTTTTTTTGTTTTTTTTTAATGTTCGACTTGGTTTCATTTCCCATAATTCCCGCCCTCCTTGTCTCTCCTAAACCCCTGGCTCAAAGTTGATCACCCCGCTACAAGAACACACACACACATGCGTACACACCCATGTGGACTTGTGCAAGAAATACACATGCACGCAGAACTAAACACATGCAAACATGCGAGCCACGACTCGAGTTCACGCCCGCTAACCTCCAGTGAGCTTCCAGGATATCTTCAACACCTCAAACTGGCAGTCTCCATGTATAGAAGCAGAAATCACATTACGTAAAGAAAATGAGAGGGAGAGAGGAAAAACGGGGAATGAGGCAGAGAGTTGGGTCAGAGACAAAAGGGGCGAGGGGGGAAATTAGACAGAAAATGATGAGAGACATTTGGGCAGGAGATTTGGTGAAGAGGTCAAACGATAGAGACACGAGACAGCGAGTTGAAGCGAAGAGAGAAAAAGATGTAAGATCGAAACAGCAACAGAAACAAAGACAAAAGTTCAGATTTGATCTGCTTAGAAGGAAACGGGGTGAAGATGAAGGGCCTGTTTTGTCATTAAAAATGACTGAGTTGTGGCCCTTTAGCTCCAATTGTTCAATGACTTTTAGGCAACAGTGTGGTCCAACACTTGCAAATGCACGTGCAAATAAAAATAAAAAAACTACCACTAAATACTAAACTACAAAAAATGAATGGGTAGCTCAGATCTACTGTTTTCTTTATGGGCAATATTTGCTCTTGATTGCCAGTTTTTACTCGGGTTGAGTGTAGCTGCATCAACTCAGCCACACTCTTTCAGGCCTGCTTCCTGATCTTTGGTCCACATCTGGCCCACACGATATTTGCTATTGCCCTAACAAAGCTGTATGTTCCAAACGTTGCCCAGATCAGGCCCAAGTATGTCTGCTATCTGGGTGAAAATCTGATTGAATTTGTATTTGGTTTCACTACAGCTTTTCCGTGGATCTAACATTCAGGTTGGTTACTTCATATTTGGAATCAGGGAGTATTTTGCTCTATAACAGAGATTCTGAAACTTTTTTTCTGCCAAGCTCCTTTTCAGAAGCCAAAACCAGTTCATGGCCCCTACAGTGTTTCCTCTGTTATTAACAAGGATAGGGAAAGCAAGTAATAAAAAAAAAGCTCCCAGGTCAAACTCTTGTTCCTTTTATATTTCCTGAAGAAATGCTTGCATGTATTTTGCCTGGTCATTCACAGGGGCCACCCCCCAAGTTTGAGAACCACTGTGGTAGATGTTGATAGTGAGTGGACAAAGTTGCCAGGAATATTGAAATCTTTCTTTATGAATTGACGAAATGTATTGACCTAAGTCAGCCAAGGTTAGATGGTACAGATTTGATCCATATTGGGACATTTACGTGATAAGTTCCCTATTTTTCTCATGCTGAATCAGAAACACAGAGAGAAACAGAAAGACGGGAAGATCTACTAAAATCTAAGATGTCAGCAACTTTTCAGAGGTCTTAAAACAGACTCGAAAGCTTGGTGTGGATGAACCTGCTCAGGATCCTGACATCAGCCACATTCAGAACTTTTGGGATGGACTGGAGCTCAGACTGTGAGTCTAATGAGGCCTCATCACCCAACATCATGTTTTGAAACCATATTTTTTGGTCTTGTGGTTTAACTGAAGTAACTATATGCAGCAATCTTATGGAAAGACTGCCCATATAAGTGGAGGCTCTCACAGCAGTGCTGCTGGTTCTAGAATAACATTGTCAATTTTCAGGCAATCTAATAGTTTTCATCATAAAGTGGGAGTTTTTTTTCCCAGAGTTCTTGTTTTGTTTTAATTCCAAGTTAAAATGGTTTAAATTACATGGCTGATGTTTGCAATTTATGCCATCTTTGTTCTCATTTTCTATGATTTTTACTTTTTTTTTTTTAAGTGTAGTTGGGGATTGTCTGATTTACTTCCCATCCAAATCACTCTCTACTTCTTCCCATTGAGCCAAATTCTCATTGGCTGCTTCCAGGATCGCTGACAGATCTCCGCCTTGGTGAGTCTTGGCTTGCATTCGACTGTGTGAGCCCAGCCAGGCTGGACGACCAAATCAAACACCTTATGGTACGAGAAGAGGAGGGGAAAAAAAGCATCTTCTCAGGCTCCGTCGGGTCTGGAGCGACATGGAGGGTCGATACCTCCAGTTTTGAACTCGTTCAGACCGCATTTGACTGTCGGGCCAACTTCGTGGTGGTCTCGCTGGATAATGAATAGGCATAGGAGCGATGCAGATGCATTAAAGGCCTAATAGACTAGTATTGGACTAAAAGGATCTTCCCCAAGAAATTATTTTATTTCTTAGATGGACACAATTGTCATCAGGGATGTATACTTTAATGATGGATAATACAAACAAAAAAGTGCAGTTAAAAAGTAAATAAAAATTCTTTAAGGTTAAAGTAAGTCTTATGAACAGATATCTCCATAGTAACATTCAGAATCTGTAGGCAAAGGACAACATTTTCAATGCTGGAAACTTTCTGATTCACACTTGCAGTCTGACTTAAAATGACCATTATGGTCATTGGTTGCATTGCAGGCTTTGGTTGCATTCCAGCAAAACGTTCCATCTTAAGAGCAAAATAGGCATTTTGATGGAACTGGTGGAAGAAACAGTAAGTAGTTATCCAAAGCAACATCAAAAGTCCTGAAAAACTGGTTGTTACTCCAAGAAGGTAAGTCTGCAGACAGTAGCTGATTGGCTCCCAAATTTGGTTAAAGGAGCTTGAGGCTGGCATATTATTAATTATGGTCCAATCAAGAAGAGCTGATTACATGTCTAGGCAAATGGGAGCTGGGAGCTTCAGTGCATGGCAAGTGACAACCCCCGGGGCTGAAATATGACTCGAATGAAATCTGAAATCTGGCACTAAATGTGAATCGGTGCCTTCAGTTACCTGCACGATGGGGGGACAGAACGGAAAAAATACATCAAACATGCTTTTTTTGTTTCTGCGCACTTGCGCTACAATAAGTTGATTTCAGTTTGCGTAGCAAGACGAGGAAACTGGTGGAGGGGTGTACAACTTTTGAGAAGTGATGAAGTGGATATTACTTTTATTTTAATTGTACAACAGGACAAGAGCACGACGGTAAAATGCATCAGTACAGAAACAACTGCGTATATACAATTAACACTCTTGCTCTTTGCAATCATCTCCACCGACAACATGCTAACACAGATCTAGCGAGGAACCCAGAGTTAAAGCTAAACATCTGCCAGCCCCAGCCCAGCGGCCAGACCCTCAGCTTCAATAGGTAACAAAGGCAGTGATGAGCAGTCAGGCCTGTATAGCCTCCATTTCTATCTGTACATGTTTCTACAGTAGAATC
The DNA here is from genome assembly GCA_034780415.1 of Cichlasoma orientale. Lineage (NCBI taxonomy): Eukaryota > Metazoa > Chordata > Actinopteri > Cichliformes > Cichlidae > Cichlasoma > Cichlasoma orientale. The sequence goes on from JAVDPK010001920.1 coordinate 170,284, forward strand.
ACTGTAACAATCACCTGTAAGTTTCTTTGGGCTGGTTTCCGACTTTGCTTGATGTTGTCGGTTTTGTGCTCATATGTAAACGCTCAAAGAAAGATCGTTGTGTGTGTGTACAATTTGCCAATCATAGCCCAAATGGTAGTGCTAAATTCACCTGAGTAACTTACCTGTCGATTAATATCCAATACAATGTAAAATCAAAGAAGCTGTTTTGAAGATCAGCACCAGCAGCCCAGAAAGTGGTCCATCAGTCTGTCTTTTCACTGTTACCATTTGTCTTTTTTCCTCTAGCTTCTCATCTCCTCTAAAATCATCTCCCTCCTCCTATTTTATCTCTCCTTCCTCTTCCCTAACGTCTTAGCTTCCTCTTCTTCATCTTTTCCCTTTGTTGCACCTTCACCTTTCTGATTTTCCTCTTCTTTTCGTCCAAATTCCTTCCTGTATCCTCCCTCATTTCCTTTCCTTCTCTTCTGATCTCTCCTACCCTTACATGTCCTGTTTTTACTTGTCTCATCCAATTTCACTTCCTCCATTTCTTTTCTTCTCCTCGATTCCCCTTCATCTTCTCTCAACTTTTTCTCTCGTTCATGACCCTCTTCTTCTGTGTTACTCCTCCTTATTTTTATTGTCATTGTGTCCATAATCCCTCATTCTCTCTACCCCTTTATTTTCCTCAGTTTTCTCATTCTTGCAGTTGTTTTCTACCTTTTTTGTCTATTTTCTCTTCCCGGTTCCTTCTTTTCGTGCCTCTCTTTTTTCTTCTCTACTTTCTTGCATCACCTCCTCCCATCATCCCTTCATCACCGTAATTTTTCTGCCAATCTATTTAGCTCTTCTCTTCCACTCTCTGTCTTTCTTGCCTTCCTGTCTCTCATCCTGATTCTTTTCTCTTTCCTCTTTTCTCCTCCGTTCCTCTTTCAACTTGTCTTTACCCCCTCCTGATTTCTTCTCTCCTGTATTCACTTCCCTCCTCGCCTCTCTGCCCTCTGTTTGACTCGTCTCTTCATTAACTCTGTTTAGAGACCAGTAAACCAGCTTGCCTCTCACAAACCTCCCAGTGCCCCCATTTAAAGTACGGACAAACAAACAGAAAGCATGGAGGGAGCACACACACACACACACATAAGCATACACACGCACACAAACAAGGACTCACATGAACATAACACCCGCAAAGGCGCACAAACACACACGGTGTTTGTCTGATGTCAGTGCCCACTAACATTCAGCTCAATGGTGTGTTTATAGTGTTTGTGACCCCGTGCACTGTGGTGTAACAGCCATATTAAAACACACACAAAAACAGCAAAGCTCAGCGTCTTTGAGAAACCGCTTTGTTTTGTGTGCAGTTTCATATTTTCGGCCGATTTTATTGATCGCAGGGTTGTTCAGAAAGTTAGCGAGTAAACACAAATAACGAGGGAAAACTGCATATTTGTGTGTGTGTGTGTGTGTGTGTGTGCACGTCTTCAGTGCTTCCAGATGTATATATTTTTTTTGTTATTGATTAATGAAAGGAATAGCAGTGGAGATCAATAAAAAGCAAATGGGAACACAACAGGACATAAAGCCAATAAACAATTGGATGCACCGTTCATTCATAATCACATTCAAATGTTTTGCTATGAAGAAATTCTCACTAATATTTTCATTCAGCTGTTAACAGATTGCAGAAACTAGTAAAAGTCCTTTTCAGTGTGTTACTGTATTTTTTTAATAGCAAGATAAAATAATTTTTAAAAGAAAAAAACCTCTAACAAGATTAAGATCAAACCCAAGTCACAGCACACTCTGGCTGTCGTGGGGATTACGACGGAAACAAAGAAGGAAATCTGGTGGCGGGGTTGCAGAATTGCAAAGAGTGCATGGGGAGGAGGTTGGGGTGAATTGATGGCTAAGGAAAACAGCACATCAGCAAATGGACCAGTGCTTATATAGCACTTTTCTACTCAATCTCAGTAAGTGCTTTCTTACTACAGATCTCATCCACCCAAGTGCTTTTTCTGTGCCTAAGCACTTTTAGCCTAACTTTCACACACTCACATCGTTATGGACGCATCGGGGGAAGCTCGGGGGTCAGCATCTCACACAAGGATAGTTCAACATGCAGGTTGGAGGAGCCAGGGATTGAAACACCGACCTTCCAATTACATGTAGTTGGACGACCCTATTGCTCACAGCAATAGGATCTTGTGTTTGAATCCACCGTCTAGCTGGAGCCTTTCTGTGAGGAGTTTGCATGTTCTCTGCCTGTGTGGGTTCTCTCCGGGTACCCCGGTTTCTGCCGAGAGTCCAAAGACATTAATTAATTGGCAGTTCTAAATTTGACATAGGTATGAATGTGAGTGTGAATGCCGTTTCTCTGTGTTAGCCCTGTGATAGATTGGCAGAGTGTCCAGGGTCTACACAACCTTTTGTCCTATGACAACCCGCAACCCTAAATTGTATCACTGGAAGAAAATGGATGGCTGCATTATAATTATTCTTTAAGTTTATCATGTATCATGACTGCAGAGATCATCTGTGTTTAAAGAAGTAGTAATTTTGACACATTTTACTCTTTTGCTTTGCTTTCCTGCCTCTCCTCTCCTCTATCCCTTTTATTCTGTCCACTTCTTCTTTGCTTCAACACCTGTTTTTACCAGCTCACTTTAAACTGTCAAAAGTGAAGTAGTACTGTGCAGCTTTCACAGTAATATACTCTGTTACTCCACGCCTGCTCCTCTCTCTGGTTTTGAATGAATGTTCTGAATGTACCCTGAACTTAAAGATACTGACTCCTGCAAGTCAGCCAGTGTGTGCGTCTGTTTCATGTTCAGCCTCTCAGTGCGTTTGCGTGTCCCTACGACGACCCAGATCTTGGCCTTGGCGTTCCCCAGCAGTTTGGCTCGGCGTGCCAAACTGTCTTCAGATGCCACACACACAAAAATGCAAAGATTTTTGTGTGCTGTTGAAGGCGGCTGACATATAACAGACCATGTGTCTGAGTGGCAGTTAATTGAACTGGAGTCAGTCTACCAGATCTGGCTTTGGAGCTGTTTAATTCCATTACATTCATTTTGTTGTTAGCACAACAGGCCAAACGTCTTTTTTTTAACCTCTATCGCCCCCTCTAAGTTGTTCTTTCAGCTTCCTCCATCCCTGTCTTCTTTCTTACATCCTTTTACAGTCCTCTGCTTCACTGCAGCCCTGTTCTGTTTCACTGATCCATACGGCTACATTTTTATATCACATTAGCCTTGAATGTTCACCAAAAACAGCTAAATTTCAGCCTGTTGTTTGCAAATATCCTTACCAAAAACCAGCAGCACTGCTGGTTTAGCAAAATGTTTAAAAGAGCCTGTGTTGCAGTTATATCAGTGACAGCCTGTGGGGGTGTGACATCAGTGCAGAAAGGTCAGGGTTCATGGGTTGGCTGTTAAATGTGTGTGGCTTTGACATCAGGTTTCTTTTTTACCAAACCTCAACCAATGAGTTTTCTAAACCCAACCACACCTTAAAACTTCAGTAATCAGTATTGTTTTCAACAGACATCTGCATATGAATATGCAGAATCTGTCCTCAAGTGACAAGAAATTTGGTACAGAAACCTTTCTGGTTTCAATTTTTGCCCACTTCAGTTCAGTCATGTCTGAGCAGGCTTTGGTTACACGCATTCTATGACAAAATACAATCTCTAAGCCATTTGTTGTCAGACGGATTTTCATTTTTGTCCGTTCTTTTGAAAAATATACCTGCATTCATAAAAAACGACTGACTAACAGAACCAGAAGTCTGATGTAGTTTTTGCTGCTTGTACCAGAAGCCCCAAGAAATTGTCTACTGTCCCCGGAGGTAAGGAAACAGATCATAGTTAATTAAGGAAAGGATATGCTGTCTGTAGCGCTGGCTCGCCCACCTACCTCAGCTTTTCTTGAGTTTCTGAGACACGTTTAACAATATTGTGTTATTCCTGAATCATAATTCATTTGATTGCAGAAGGTTTTGGTAAACATGGAAGTGCATTTGAACAACTTTAGGAAAAATAAGCTACGTTCACAGCAGTAGATCAAGTCTTTCTTCTATCACACTGCAGTGACTCCACTGCACTCTAGTTTTCTTCCTTTTTCTTGCCTCATTTCTCTTTCTCATTTCACCCTCTTAACCTTTTCTTCTTCCTCGATCACTTTCTTTCTTCCCTCCATCACTCCTTTCATCTCTCCTCCCAAATCCCACAATTCTGCTTATCATTAACATGGACTTTCAGAGACACACAAAGAAAAAGATGAGAGTGCCCAACATGGGGTTATAGTGGGAAATGATTATAGATGGAGAAAATGTGTTTGACTTTGTGTGTGTGTGTGTGTGTGTGTGTGTGTGTGTGTGTGTGTGTGTGTGTGTGTGTGTGTGTGTGTGTGT
>JAVDPK010001920.1:176748-197051 GCA_034780415.1 Cichlasoma orientale
TACACACTGAAAGTACACAACAAAGTGTATTTAAGGGCTAAAAAAGTGGATTTTTCATGATACGTGTCCTTTAACATTACCTGTCAAAATAACAACCACAGGAGCCATGGCTGCCCAGCAGAACTTTGCTTTGCATCTACATGATTTTTATATGTTTTTTTTGTATGTAAGTAAGTGTAAAACTGTATACCTGAGGGACAAATTTCAGGTAAGATGAAAATTGTAATTAAATTCTAATTTGCATACATACGTGCAGAAAAGAAATGGAATAGGGAAAAGTGGATCAAGATATAAAATTAACAGCACAGTGTACTGTAAGTAAAATGCTGATATCAATTAGAAGAGAAAAGGGTGAAAAAAGAATATTTTCTGGTTTTACTGCAGCTGCTTCTAACCTCTGGCTGTCTTCCATAACCAGGTAGAAAATCCCGTCAGCAGACACATGAGGGGAGAGAGAGAGAGACATCTGCTTTACTGTTTGTCAGCTTTTTATCTGACTGCCAGCCTATAACATTCCCCAGGAATATTATATCCAATACTCCCATCTTTTTATATTTTAGGGTCATCTTATTCACTGAGCAAGAACTCAAGTGGTATAATGTTTTATTCAAACCTTATCCAAGAAACACCATTACATAAGGGCAATAATATAATGTATCCGTGTTGCTAACATGACCACTTTATTTTGCTATTATGTCAATGTGAAGGAAAAAAGTAGCAGTGCCAGTAAATGGGCTGCTAGTGTTTTGCTGAAGAGATACGAGGGTGAACTAGGAGTTGAGTCGGTGGAGCGTATTCAACATAGGGGCGAATGCTGCGAGTTCCAGCCAACCAGATCTTTATTGCATTTCATTTCCCTGTCACCTTTCCCTGCACATTTCCTCTCTCTCCTCTTTTCTTGTCATCCAACAATAATTAAATAAATAAAATGGAAAGGTTTTTTTTTTGTTTTTTTTTTAAACTCTGGCTTCCTCTGTGTGGCTGTAGTTGTGAATGTGTTAACCCCGTGATTGGTAATCTGTCCAGAGTCTGTCCCACTTCTTGCCATATGACTGGCTCCAGACCGACCAGGACCCTGAAATGGATAAGCATTTAAGTAAATGGATGCATGGGTAAAGTTGCCTTTGAGTGAGTAAAGTAGCAAACACACTGACCAGCTAGCAATAATTTTCAGATACTTAATGGAACACCAAAGTCCACAAAACTAGCATTTTGTTTTGAGGTTGCGTGGCTGTGTCCTTCATGCACTTTGAGACAAACTCGACTGAAGGAGAATTGAGATGTAATCCATTTCTCCACTTCTACTGAGGCTTTTGTCAGGATGAAAGTTACCTCTTCTGAGCTGGCTTAGTAGACTGGGCTTTACTTGCTACAGCAAGCATCTCTGCAGGAAAATATTGACATTACCCACACTGCTCTGGGAACAATAGGCAGCTGATTCCCTTCAACTTAGCATCATGCTTGCTGCCATCATTGGCTAGCGTCTGGTAACCTTTGGCTTGCCTCTCGAGTCAGCTGGAGAATCCAGTTGGCTAAGAAGTGAAACCAAAAGAAATGTCTTCATTTTCTGTCTAATAGCTGTCTCTCTGCCTGCCAACTTCAGCTTCATCTAAACATCGCCCAGATTCCCACTGTTTGTTCTTCATCTTGGCTGTTATTTCAACCCTAATGAATCCTATCATGTGCTAATCTTTTGGTTAAGTCTTACGAAAATTATTTTAAGCTTGCATTTATCCCAGTTCAGCTGCACTGCTTCTAACCCCTGACTGACTGTATCTGGGTGTTATTTCAGCTTGTAGCAGCCTGACTTGCGCTGACCTTGGAGTAATGATGTATCTTGACAAATGGGACCTGGTCAGCTTCTGACCCCAGAGCTAAAGGAGTAATTTAGAGATATGGTTACACTTGGCATCTCTTTTTCTTTTTTGCTTTTTTTCAGATTTAATTCTGCAGTTTGGATTTTATGTGATCATATTGCTGTGGATACATACTTGGCCTTAGATCAGCTTTTTTTTAAGCTTCTGGCATGGCTGTACTGGTATAAATCTGCATCTGCATTGGATAGAATCTGGGCAAATGACCTAGCTGTTCACTGTGGTCCTCCATCACAGCTGATGTTTTGGTGAAGAAGGGCTGAAAATCAGAACAATCTTACAAGTTAACACTACGCAGGATAATAATGATAGTATGGAAGAGGGGCAGTGGCTTATTGGTCATTGACTGAATTATTTGATTGGTTCAACTGCTGAATGGAGCGTTACCAGAAGTATAGCCCTCTTTGATGGAAATTCTGCAGATAACATTTGCAATTCTGCAGCTGCTGTTAAAACTTTAAAACATTTGTGACATATTTGGAACAGTATTTTCCATGGACAGATCTACCCTGCACTCCTTCATGGATATAGTGTATTAGTGAACAGCAAATTCCTATAATCTATGAAAATGTAATCGCACATTGGCATGGTGTAGCTAGAGGATGAAAAAGTGCTACCTTGAGTCTCTAATAGCTGAACCGCGGAGAGTAAAGGAGGCACAGTGTAATAAAGCAGAACAGAGCAAGCACGCATTGACCCTCCAATGTCCTCTTTAGGCAGATGGACAACTCATTAAAGCAAGTTTTTCATTTCTGTCTATTAGCCTGCCAATAGTTCCCTTTCAGCTGTGGCCAATGGTATAAACTTTCAAAGGTACAAAAATATTGGTGTATTAAATTTATATTTGTCAATAAGAAAAATAATAGCCCAAGCCACAGTAAGTCACAAGGTGAAAGATTATCGTGGTGACACATTTTTGGGTTTCTATGTCATCTGCCGCTATAACCCTTGCTTGGCCTCTCTCTCACATGGCCTAATCATTAGAGACATGGAGACATCTTCATATCTGTATTTTATAGCCCGTGTCCTGGCCTGCCAATAGTTTCATCTCAACTGAAGCCAGCTTCCCACTGTGTCTTCTGGATGTTCCCCAGAAGCATGGTTTTCACCACAGGGCCAAACCAGTCCTAACCAGGGTTTAGCTACTCACCATTTATCCCAAGTTCCTCCCCTCGAAACAACATTTCTGGGATTCTCTTTGCTTCTGTTTGCCAAGATGTACATGTCTGCCAGTTTGGCTGCAGCTTTAAAGGACTGATAGTACAGAATATGCTACGTGATCTGCATTCTGCTACTTCAGCATTTTTTTTAATGTCTGGCAATGACTAAACTGTCTGGCAATGACTAGCATTTTCTCAGATTGCCAAATTGCTGTTATAAATTTCCAGTAATATTAGGTTCATGTTGTCTTTATTTTGTATGTGGGCAAATACACAAGGGCCATTGTAGAATTTTCTGTTCCACCCTTGAATTTGAAAACAATCCGTGCAGAAAATATTAAATCATACATTTGTTGGTTAATTACACCTAGAGCACTAGAGAACCCCCCCCCCCACACACACACACACACACACACACACATTTCATTTTGCTGTTGTCTCAACTTCTCGATAACCGAACAGCATGTCAGATATAACACTTGAAATAAGTTATAAAGCCACTTTTCTTTGTTTTGATTTCATCGATACTTCTCTTAGAATTGTTAAACCAATTTTAACATTAATATATTTTAAAGAACAGCAATTATGCGCTGCAATTTGTGTCCCACAACATATGTGCAACAGAAACGTGTTTTGCCTGGAAAAGGAAAACATTATTACAGTCTGCAGTCCCCACATGCTTTAAATCAGCCACAATCATCCCGGTACCAAAGAAACGCACAGTGAACTGCCTTGATGACTATTTCCCAGTTGCTCTAACCTCCATCATCACCAAATGTTTTTAGAGACTCATCGTCTGACACATTAAGGACCAGGAAAACACCTTGTGGATTTCAGCTCAGCTTTTAATACCGTCATCACCCACAAACCAGTTAAAAAAAAAAAAAGCTGAGCAAACTGTACATAGATACTGGACATCCTGAGAAACAGGTCCCTGAATGTCAGATGGGAGATCGCACATCATTCACTCTCATTCTGAACACTGGAACTCCAAAGGGGTGTGATCCCAACCCCCTCCTCTACTCCCTGTTCACCCACGAGTTCTCCCCCATTCACACTACCAACACCATTGTCAAATTTGCTGACGATACCAACATAGTACGACAGAGAGGAAGTCAGGCATCTCGAAGACTGGTCTTTTTCACAGTAACTTGGACTTGAACACTGCAGAAAACAAAGGAAATGATGGTGTACTTCAGGAAATTGAAGCGCACTGAGCAATCCGCCCTTTGCATAAACAAGGAGGAAGAAGAGAGGGTAGAAAGCTTTAAGGTTCCCGGTGTTTACATCTCAGCTGAACTCACCTGGACCACACACACATCTCCCATCAGGTGGGGAAGACATAATCCCTCCTCAACTCTATTTGACTGGTGTAAGAACTGGAAGTACAATTTTTAAACATGTCTCATCTGTTCTGTATATACTACCACCACTGTGTTTACCTGTATCTTATGATATAGCCTATTTTTGTCTTTTGCTGTCAAACCTTAAGCTGCTAAGTGTTTTTTTTTGTTGTATTGTGAACAATGACAATAAAGCTCTATGCTATGCTATTCTGTTCTGTTCTATAAATTAACTGATCTAATTTACACTTACTTGAGAACAGTGCATTTAATTAATTTTCTAGTATTTCTCTTGAAGCCTGAATAGCTTTTGCACTGAACGCAAGCCTGTATGTATGGATATAACGATAGCAAATGAAGCGATGTCCCAACCCTTCCTTTGTGGTCTAAAACAGCGAAAAAATACCATAGTACTTTCCATATGCTGCCCATCTGTTGGCAAAAAAAAAAAAAAAAAACTGTCTTACCAGCAGCCTATTTGTGTTGTTTCCTGGGAAAATCTGAAGCCCACATCCTTTAACAATGGGCCTCTTTCCAAGGAAAAGTTTACTTTGATGCCATACTCGAGTAAAGATGTCACCATGAAGCCAGTGAAGCTGAAAACAGCTTCATAGAAATTTCATTTCTGAAGAAAATGGGAAATCTGAGACATATTTTGAAAGTTTCCAAAAAACTTTCCCAAGGTGCCAGCGGAAAGGCCTGGGCTTCTCATTGTCCACTTCCATGTGTACCTCCATGACCTACCTCAGTAGAGGCTGCAGCCAGCGGGGATTATCAGCTCCCGCTTCTAGATGAGCTTCACAGTCAAAAACACTCCCTAGTCTGGGCCAAACTCCTGACCAGACAACTCCACATCGCCTCCACCTCTTTTTATTTTCCATTTATTTTCCTGTTCTTGAATGATATTCAAAGTTTAATAAAATCCACTGGTAAAATGATCTAATCTGGTGTCTTTGGTGTGTCCACTGTTTGGTATGAATATCATTTAGCTGAGGTTGATCTTATAGAGTTTAATGGGCCAGCTGTCTCTCACTTCCAATCAGTTTGGCTTTAGTTCAGTCATTTTGTGATCTGCCCACAACCTCTGAACTTCAGGCACTCATCCTCGCTGTGATGACATGATTGCTTTAAAATATGCAGGAACCGTGAGATGGTACATTATAGTTTGGTCTGAAATGTGGCGGCATCCTGGTCACTTCCTGATTTGGAATGCTCTCCCTGTTCGCTGGATGACACTGCTGTTGGACTGTGACACCATCACAACCAATCAGTGACTGGAACGATATCAGACAGCCAATCAATTACTGAAACTTATAGGCTCTCGTTATTGGGGCCCAACCAATCACATATTTGGCAAAAATGTCCCGCCTGTATCGCTGTCTTGTATACTTCTCCCTTTCTCATTTACAATCAGTCTTCCTTGTTGTTGACATCTCTTTTTCATTCCATACTTTCATCAGCGTCCTCTCTGTGTTTATCTTTCTTTTGCTGGAAACAAAAAGAAATACCTGTGAAGAGAGCGAGAGAGAAAGTAAGATAGAAGAGGAGATATGAGGACAAGTACTGGTCTAGCCTTTGGCTGACCTCCTAAGATTCCAGCGTAGACGTTTAAAGACACCATGGGACTATTATAGCACCCTCTTCCTCTGCACTGATGTCACTGGAAAGGAACACTCTCCCTCCTCTTTAAACATTTCAGTACACACAAACATACAGAGCTGTACACCTACACTTATGCTCTAAACACTAACTGCATGGCCCCTGTTAGTGTCTCTTCATCTATCTTGACTTGAGAGCACCTACAGGCCAGTTTGAGGTCACTTGGGACAGCAGTTTTTGTTTTTTTGTTGTTTTTTTGCCAGAAAGAAATTTAGATATTCCCAAGTGAACTGCTACTCTTCAGAGAGCTGCTGACAGCCAAAACTGGGGCAAAAATGGGTTTCTGAATCAATTCACTTGACTGTAAAGATGGTCTCAGTCGATTGGTCACTATAGCTGGGAAGATGGCAGATGTTATTCGCTTACTGTATTAATACAACTGATTGTTGCACAGTGCTTTTGAGTCACAGCCACGGGCTCTGTGGGGCAAGTAACACACATGCAGTCGTGTTTATGGACAAAAACGGTTTTTGTTCTCTTTCAGTTAGCCTCACAGTTCTTGGGCATCTCCTAAGTTCAAAGCAGCAACATTAGTGCTGTGCAAAATGTTTAGACTCTAAAAGGAAGTATATATTGAGTATATATTGAATAATGGCATGAAATGCTTTACATCCCCTTTGACCATGTACTGGATAAGTGGATGCATGGATGGATGACAGAAAATAATCAATTATTCAAGCGACCACTCTGCCTTTAAAACAGTATCACTTCTGCTTATACTTTGGAGGCAGAACGTCCAACAGTTCTTCTATATATTTAGCTTTTCTTTGTATTCTGTCTCATGTTTCATCTCATATTATCAGCTGTGGGACTCATTGCTGTTCTTATTCTTGAATCCAGTCAACACTCATATTCATTGTTCATTCCTGTTAAATAACTAAGTGGCTTTTTTTTTTTTTTTTTTGCCCAATATTTAAGAGTGTTTCTACTGAAATGCTTGCTGGGAAGCTTTCATGATGGATCAGGCTCAAGCACACATGACTGTCACCTAAGTGAAATAAGACTGACTATTCACCTGAGTTCCACCTGAGTCCATGTTCGTTTTCACTTGGAGTTAATTTAACTTTAGCCACAAGGACAACTTGGTTAGAAAAGACCATACTTTGAGTTTTAAAAGGGGACTTCTACAATATTAAACATATGTTAGAAAGCAACACTTTCTAGGATTCCCACTAGGTGTATCTTAACTTTAAAATGAAACTACAGGTCATAGCAACTTGTGGAAATGACCTACAATATGGAGCCTTGTTGGGGAGAAGAGCAGGCCCTCTGAAGGGTAGTTCTTGCTGTTTGGAGTCCTTCCCTGCTGCTGAATGAATTTATGACAGATGAGACACCGTCCTGATGGTATTGCTCAATCGAGAAAGATAGAAACTTTCTATGCACATTGCATGATGTGACGAGATGCCATATGGCATGACAGCACTATCTACTACCCATGCGTGTTCCTTTACTATGTATGGCCTTCTATACTTACCTGTTAAGCCATGAGACTGATCCTCATTCAGTTTATGGTTTGGGATTGGTACAGGAATCCTTCCGGTCTTGAGCTACCTCCTTAGACCAAAGCAGGATGAATGACACTATTACACACTAAAATGACTGTGCGGAAGGGCAGCCAAAAGTCAGATGTCTTCGTTTACTTTGTGTTTATACAGTGACGTGTCATTGTGTCTTGCAGAGAGCCCAGAGCAGACCTGTAATCTGCAGCGTGTCACACACACATGCAGAAAAACACGTAGGCTGCACAGCGGTGAATGACTACAGCCGACGCATAAACAGTGCCAGCAAAAGGTCACTAAAGCCACACACACATGCAGAGACAAACATGGGATTTAACCCTGGATTCACACCATTCCCATCCCATAATAGACATGACACAGTAACATTTGTGCTGTCATGGTAACAAGGCAAACCTGAGGTCAGCTACCAGGATGTTTAACTGTGGTTTCATTGACCACGGAATTACAGACTAATGTGCATGCATGTGTTCACAAGCTCAAAATGAAATCAGGTGTAGTGCACCGAGTGACTAAACTGAAGTTTACATGTTCATGTTTGTGTCTGTAGGAGTCATAGCTTGTTCATTTCACCGGTAAAATACACACCAAGGCAAAGAAATAACAAACACTTCCAGGGAGCACAGTGATGCGGAACAGGAAAAAAGTCTGCCCAACAGGTTTTAAACATCTTTCAGGAAACTCGTGTTAATTCGGAAATACAAAACAGAGAAGGGAGCGGCACAGCGCTGCTTTGATGTTCAGGTTTGCCTAAACATTTCAATTGGTTTTGATCCTCATCAGCAATCAGGTTTCCTGAAATGAGCCATTTGAGCCATCCATTCAAAACATTATATCACACATCAGAGTCCCATTTCCATGGGTGAGTCACTATGGCTCATAAGACCATCATATTGTGAAAATACACTCCTGGACTCCGTCTTCCTGTGACTTGGACATTTCCGTTTGACATGAATTAATTATGAGAACATGTTTAAAACAAAACGGGGGGGGGGGGGGGGAAGCGCAAGAGAAGCACCGGAAATCAAAGATGAAAAATTGAAAACATGATTTAATTATACCAGGAAAGGTTTCTTTGATTAATCATAACAGAAACTGACGTTTCAAACGAAGAGTCTTCCTCGTTTAACAAATGTGAGTGGTCTGAGAAAAATAAGGCTGGGATAGATGGGTCAACAAAAATAGCTGATATTAACACACAGGAGGTTGCCAGTCTTACTATTTAAATGCTTTCTTTTGATTCTCCGACCTTTACCATTTAGCTGAAGGTCCTCTGTCTTCAGACAAGTAGCTATTTCAACTCTAAACTGTCATCTTTTTTTCTTAAATATGACCACATCTTGACAAAACAATTCCTGCTGTGTATTCCTGTGAATACAACCTCCGATAAACTAAAAACATGACATATTACACTATGTTCTTTATTTATTTTACAAAAGTTAAGCCAAAAAGCAAAAGCAGTGTGGAAAAACTGAGTACACCTTTACAGCTTCTATAGGAATCAAGAGGGTAAGTAGTAGCCAGGAGCTACGAATCAAATGCACTTGAAAGTATTTGCATCTCTATAAAAGCAGACGTTTTGGCAGTTTGCTGTTGTGGAGCATTCAGGTGTGTGTTAACACAATGCCACAATCTTCCCAGGAGTGGATGTCCCAGCAAATTCAAACCCCAAGGTAAGACCAAAAAAATCCAGGAGCTACATTACAGACTCTACAGGCCTCAGTTAGCATTTTCAGTGTTAAAGTTCATGGTAGTGCAATTAGAAAAACACTGAACAAGTATGCATGGGGTTAGGATGAGTAAATGGTTGTCTGTCTCTCAGTTAATCCTGCAATAGACTGATGACTTGTCTACGGTGTGCCCCACCTTTTGCCCTATGACAGCTAGGATAGGCTCCAGCCCCCCAGCAACCCTGAATTGGATAAGTGGAAGAAAATGGATGGATGGATGGAATGATTGCCAGGAGAAAGCCTCTTATCTCTCAAAAGAACACGGCAGTATGGCTTAGCCTTGCAAAGTTGCATTTGAACAAACCACAAGACGTCTGGAACGTGTCCTTTGGACAGAAATCCAACGCAGCATATCAGCAGAAACACCTCATACCAGCTGTTAAGCGTGGTGGTGGAGGGCTGATGGTTTGGGCTTGTTTTGCAGTCACAGAACCTGGGCAGCTTTCAATCACTGAGTCGACCATGAACTCTACTGTAGCTTGGCCCAAACTGGGTCATGCGACAGGATGATGATCCCACAGCAGCAAATGTGCAACAGAATGGCAGAAAAAGAAAAGAATCAAGGTGTTGCAATGGTCCAGTCAAAGTTTAGCTCTCAACCTGATTGAAATGCTGTGGTGGGACGTTAAGAGAGCCGTGCATAAATGCAAAGTATACAGAGAACAGTGACTTCAAGTTACTGCTACTAAAGTGAATTGCTGAATCAGAAAATGCAGAATCAGTCATACAAACTACTGATTGTGCTTACACGGGACTGCATGAAGTTTCTTTCTCATACGACTGTAAAATGTAAAGAAATATTTTAAATTTTGCTGGAGAAACCGATTTGATAGATTAAGCATACTATGCATACTGTGAATTTTGAATGTCTTAAAATCCTGCGGCGCTAACTCACACGTGTTTTACTGCCAATTTAAAACTCAACATTTTCATGCTGTCGGAAAAAGGGAACTTTTTCAGATGTGAGGTTTTGCGTCTCACAAGGGCAAAATGGAAAAATCCTAAAGCCTTCAGACTGTGTGGTGATGTTCATTACAGTTGTTGACAGTTATTATTTGCTATTGATTGCCTCTTTTCTCAAAGTGTAGTGTATTTTATTAGTCTGCATGGAATATTATTCATTTGTCAGGTTGTAAAAGTGCATAATCATAATGCTAGGCCGCTGCAGTGCATGAGCATGTGTGCTCGTTTAATAAGTGCAAGCTAGTTTGCTCAGTTTTATTGGTCTGTGTGGAGTATAACCAATTGTCAGGTTGGTAAAAAAGCAGAAAAACATATTCCAATTTGTGGTTTCCTATTATTAATAATGATAGAAGCAGTTGTTATGAATTATATAACGGCACTTCAGATGCCTTTCGGTTTTGGATGAATTCACGTGTCTGCGGCTCTGCTTTGGACGCAGAGTTAGTAAAACTCAACCTTCCTCCTGCAGTGCTCGCCCTCATTTCTCAATAGCAGTTCTGCTTTCTCTGGTCGACTTTTAGTTTCACCGAAACTTTTCTTTCTCTTGCTTCTCACCCTGCCCCGATTCTGTGTCTGAACTTCCTTGTTTTGTTTTTACTTTTCACCTCTTTTCTTGGTAACATCTGTCCACCTGCTCTATCTTTCATTTACAGCTACTTAAGCTCTTTCCTCTGATCCATCTTCCCCCCTTTTCTTATTACTTTCCTCATATTCTTTTCTCATCATTATACCTTTTTTGTTTTTTAACTTTATCATTCTCATACTGTCTCCTTCTGCTTTCTTCTTTAATATCATGTGATTTCTCATTCTTATCATTGTTTCTATAATCCGTGTTGTCCTTTTCTTGTAATATTGTCATACTCCTCTTCCTCTAAATGATCTCCTTCTCTTTTTCTGTTTCCATCTTCTCTTCTCTGTCTCCTTTCCCCATCTTGTCTTCATCCTTCTATCCCTCAATATCTTTCCACAACCCCTGGCCATCAACAGACTAGACAAACCACAGACATCATTAGTGACATTCATGGAAATCAGTCTTGGGGAAAAATTATATTCATGACAGCTTTCTCAACATGCCCCCGTTGAATCACAAATGATTCTTAAAATTTCAACTTTTGGAATTCCCTCAGTCCACATGACGTGTTCCTGTCAGGAAATAACACATGACGAAAAATGACAGATATTTCCAAAACAGCTTTAGGAGCAAGCCTTCTGTGGTCACTGCATTGGAGGACATAAGGACTTTTGGTGGAAGGGGTTAGTGTGTCACATAGTCAAGAGGCTAAGAAATTGGTGTGGTTACATTGCGGATCATTGACACTGAGGAATGTTTAGGTGTGGTCAAAAACAAATACATAAACCTACTTTCTGCATGTGAGTTGGAACCATGCGCAGCATGAATAAAAAAAACATATGTTTGCCCATGTGAGGGCAATCTGACTTAAAATGTTCTTTGGTGACTGTAATTCAGATGAGCTCGTAGCCTTAGGTGGCGAGATATGCTGATGTTAATCTCAGGGCTCTTAAGAACTTAGTGTGTAACAGCTCTTTCATTCCTAAGGCAAACATTTCATCCAGGCCACAGAATCTAATGGAAATCATGCAATTTGCTTCAAATAGTGCCAAAACATTAGGGAGATGGCTTCATAAAACCAATTACTCAGACAACTGAGTGTCTTTACTTACAGCTCTGATCAAAGGTTTACATGATCAAATGTTATACAACATGACTGATTATAGAACATACAGCTTTATGAGGGGGAAAAAAACAGGAATTTGGTGCATGTTTTAATCTGTTTTCATACAGAACAACTAATGTTTGGTTTAAAGTCCCTTAGCAAGTTGCACCGTGATCACATGCTTTTAGTAGCAGCCACCAGCAAAGTAATGGCATAAATCTGGTTGGATATTTGATTAGTCTTCCTCACAGAGCGACTTTCAAGCATAGCTCACATGTTGTGAATACTTTTGTAGTTGCATTAGCATGTCAACTGAGTTCAATAAACCAGCTCCACTGGTAGCAAAGCCCAAGAGCATGATGCTACCACCCCCATGCTTAACCTCTAGTATAGTTACTGGGTTTAAATGTCTCACCAACAGTTGGTCTGTTGGTTTCCTTTAACCAGGAGCTCTACCTTCTGCCTCTGCATATTCTGGCCAGTTCAAACCTTATCTTATCTGACCATAAAACCTACCTCCAGAAGGCATTTGATTTGTCCATGAGGACAGCTACAACTTTAGTCAAGGTTTAAAGTGCTGAATTTGGGCCAGAGGTTTCTTTCTTGGATAGTAGCTGTTCAGTCTATGGTAATGTAAAACTTGCTTGCTTGATAGTAACCAGAGACACTGCAATATATGGGTGCTTGCAGTGGCAGACTGGCCAGTGGAAGAACTTTCAGATCCGCACTGTCTTACCTGAATGTACCTACTGAACTATGCGTTGGCCAATCCAATGAACTGTCAAACAGGCAAACGGAACAGCTGTACTCGTTTGTGATCACTAGTAAGACATTATCAGGTGCTGACAAGTTAAAAGATTTTGTCATTTTTAGCACTGTTGAATTTATAATCTAAGTCATTGTATATAAAACGTTAATCCTGTCTTGAATTCAGAAACAAAACCTAAAATAAATTAAAATCCATGAGCCCCAATGTGCCATGCTTTTTCTTTGGCATTCTTTGTTATATGTGCAGCAGTTTTAAAGGACATGTTTAGGACAGGCAGCAAGTCTGTACAAGAGCTGGTACCAGCAGCAGCAGCCAAGTCAAGTACACCGGTTTGTGTGGGTTTGTAGTCTCAGAGTCTCGGCAGTAGCTGTGTATGGTGGGCACTGATTAGAAAACAAGAAAATGGGTAATTAACATTATTACGGTTGTATATACCTTTTATGGCTGGAAGCTAATTCTATAAAATATAAAAGCAGAAAATCTCAATGCCTGCGTATGGCTTTTTCTGGAGACAGTAGTGCAGACCCAATATGTTTTGAAATCTCCAATTTTATACCATTTGTTTGTTCATTTTCTAATTACAGTGTATGCTTGGGCGTACCATTTGCTTGAGTTTGACATAATAGATCCCAGTTTGTTTCTTTTCTTACCAACAGTTGGTCAGTCGGTTTCTTTTAACCAAGACAGCCGAGTATTTACAGTTTCCTTGGCCTTTGATGTGGCCTCAACTATTTAGGTGGGTCAGAAAACACTCACACAAGTTGTTTCTGGAGCAAGGATCTAAATGAAGTCATTGGATTTGAGTCTTCATTATATTATTTATGCGTGTTTATGTCATGCAGTGTTATGTAAAACAAATGGCTATAGCGTTACTTTTCTCAGCATGGCATTGGTATTGTTCCATCTTTGAACTTTGTGAGACGGGATTCTCAAGACTTTCATGGCTTCTATCCCAACTTCTTCCATTTTCTTCACAAATGGTGAGGCGCATATATAACCTTAAACTATATCTTGGACCTAAGATTCAAGCTTTCAAAGGTCACAAACATTTTCTGACATTTTCATATCCTGTGAGTTATTTTGATTTAAAATCTGTAATAATCTGTGAGTAAAACATCATGGTGAAAGTGTTTCCCCATCGATGCTACCAAAAGATGAGCCAGGTTTATACACCCACTTTACCACTGGTATGTGGTGGTAGTTGACACACACAAAGAATAATAAACATGGCCAAAGCTTCTCTGATTCACCGTCCCCTCCCTTCCTGCTGCATTACCAGCTGTCACTCATCCTTAGCCCTTCAGTACTGAAGCCCATCCAGAACAAGCAATTGTTGGCCCATTCTCTTCTCTTTACTGCAGAAAACAACTGCTCACCTCCTTTGTTCAAAGATGGGCTTTGGTCCAGTTTAAATTTTGGCTACATTTCGATTTCATACACTACCTGCTAATGGATGTGGACTGGATATTAATGGCATATTGTGGTCTGGAAACAGAAAAATAACAACTGAGACATGAGTTATGAGCATGGAGAATCATTTTGTTCTTTCTGGTCTGGTGCACCATTTGAAATGGTATCTACTGCCGTCATGTTCCTTCAGTATTTGTTCTTTGTTGTTTCTAAATCACCAAAGTTGACGATAGAATTTTATACAGCCGAAAGTCAAACTGTAATGTAAAGCCGAGCCTTTAATAAAGCATCACTGTAATGTTTGGGATATATTGACACTCGTCAAGGTTCCTTTTTATGACTGTATGTAAAAAATAAATAATTTTTTTAAAAAAAAGAAAGAAAGAAATTGGAGAATAAACAGATTTACTGCAACTAATAAAAATACCTGAACACTTTCCAAAGACAGTTCCCAGAGTCATGTATACATTTGGACTCTTGTCCTCTGAAGAATTCGTAAATTAATAGCTGGCACAATTCAATCTTTGAAATCTTTTTTGTTTGTTTTGTTTTGTTTTATGATGGGAAACACATGCATGTGTTTCTTGTTTTATTTTTACAGCACTGTGCAAAAATTTTGATGCTGAGGCCCTGGGTTAAGTCTACCAAATTACACGAGAACTGGACTGAAAATCTGCAGCAGTGATGAATCCAAATTTGACGTTTTTTGTTGAGCTTGTCATCAGAGGAGGTCGAGGGAGAGGTAGAACTGTGAGTGTCTACAGCCATCTGTAAAACACGGTGGAGGCACTGTCATGGTTTAGGGCTGCATTTCAGCCAGTGCTGTTGGAGATCTTGTCAAAATTGATGGCATTATGAACACATCCTGACAGGCATTATGAATCACCGTAATCCACCATACAATACCATCTGTAAAGTGTCTGAGTGGCAGCAGCTTCATTTTTCAGCATGATCCCGGACACACTGCTTATGTAGTAAAAGCATACCTGGATAGAAAAACACGCAATGTCATGGATTGTCCTCCCCAGAGCCTGAACCTCAACATTACTGAAGCAGTGTGGGATCATCTTGACAGAGAACGGAACAAAAGGCAGCCAACATCAAAAGAAGAGCTTTGAATGTCCTTCAAGAATCCTGGAGAACTATTCCTGAAGACTGCTTAAAAAGATTACGGAAATCTCCCAAGAGCGTTCAGGCTGTGTTGAAGAATAGAGATGGTCATACCAAATATTGACTTTCAAGCTCAATAGGATTGTACAAACTCACAAACTCTATTTTTGTCTCATATACTGATTTCCATGTATGTTTGCACATTTCAGGAAATCACTGCACCTATTTCCCATTTTCCTGGCAAAATATAAAATAAATGGGCAGCGACTTAAGACTTTTGCACAGTACTGGACATTTTCATTTTCAAAGTTGTGGTTCAGAATACCTTAAGTATTAATGTGACTCTTAAGTGATTACAAAATAACACTACAATATAATCGATAACAATAATGAAGATGATGATGACAGAGTAGTATAAAGAGCCAACATCTTCCTCCACTTCTCGTGGGAGTGGTGCGGATCTGAGTGTTACTACAGAGCAGCCAGCTTCCTCTCATTACACACCATGATGTCATTGACTGACACATTACCACTGGTGATACATGTATATAGCACATACCCACACTAACCATTTCATAAACACAAGCAAACACAGGAGAATCACAGTCTAAACCACCGCATTCCTGATTCAGGGTCAGGGCTGCCTTTGGCGAGGACACACGAGGACTTTGGTCAAAACTCATTCTGGACATTTGCTTGTGTGTGTGTGTGCATGCGCGTGCGGTGCATCTGTCCCCAAACTGTGTATTTGAAATAGAAACCACTGCATATCCAGAGGACTACATCATTTGTATCTCATACCCACAATGAAAAGTTAACTGAAGTTTAAGTGACCACTGCGCCCTCAGACATATGCACACAGAACAATAGACAAAATACTGAACGCTGTTCTTTTTTACACACAGCCACACAAGACACATTTTAACTGAAATTTCAACATGTTATATAACAGAAAAATAAAAGAATAAAAGCACAATATGATTTGTGATTCTCTGGAGTGATTTGCATGTGACTAAAGACCCAAACTGAGGCTTTCGAATGCTACAATTTTCTTTCTGGACCTACGTCTGAAAAATTATGATGAAAAACCAGAAACACTGGAAACCATTCCCCTCACCGTAAAATGTAGATGTACTGCCTGTAATGCATGCAGGGGCTGTGTGTAATGACATATGCAACAAATATATTCTGTCCCCTACAGTCAGTGTGCTGCGTTAACTTCTACTCGTTCACATTCTGAAATGACGAGTTAGTCCAAAGTGGAGAAAATATATGTTATACAGTGCACATTATTAGCAGTGTTCGCAGCAGCTTTTACACTCACCGGACACCTTACGAGTTGGGCCCAAGAAAGACCCTTTAAACAATGCTAAGGTGTCCAAAGTGTGCCAAGAAAATATCCCCCAAACCATCACACCACCAGCAGCAGCAGCCTGAACTGTTGATACAAGGCAGGATGGATCCATGCTTTCATGTTGTTCATGCCAGATTGTGACCCCACCATCCAAAAGTCGCAGCAGAAATTAAGACTCATGAGATCAGGCAACGTTTTTCCAATCTCCTATTGATGAATTGTAACCTTAGATTCCTGTTCTTAGCTGACCTCCCGGTGTGGTCTTCTGCTGCTGTTCAAGGTTCACCGTGTTTTCTGTTCAGAGATGCTCTTCTGCATTCCTTGTTTGTAAAGAGTGGTTATTTGACTTAGTGTTGCTTTCCCATCACAGCAGAACAGTCTGGCACTTCTCCTCTGACCTCTGGCATCAACAAGGCATTTTCACCCAGAGAGCTGCTGCTCACTGGGTATTTATAAAATGGTTACAACTTTTTGAGGAGGCAGAATGGGACAATGGATTATAGAATTCTCATAAATTTCTAATTAGTTTTCTTCAGGTGCCATGTGGCTCTCTCTTAGTGTGGCTCTGTAGCAGCCCTGCCAGATATTGTGTACATCAGCGTCTATGGGTAATTACACAGGATTGTAATGCTGTAGTGCTTAACATAATATTGATGACATCAAATATGACATAATTCCCAACTAAATATCAACCTCTATGTATTTTTTTAGTTATATCCCTTTTTGCATTTATTTTCTTCTGTATTCTGTGTAGAAAAAAAGTGCAGGTTGGTAGTATCTCCATTTGGAAAGTCATCTAAAAGCCTTTCTATCAGTAAGTATGTAGACAAACTCATGGATAAACACTCTGCTGTGGAGTATACACCAGCGCAAAAGTGCTAAGACAAATTATAGACGGAACACATCCGCACACACAGGAAATAAGGGTGCAGTGAAGGGCAAGGCATAGAGGGGAGATTTTAGGTGGGTGAATCAGTCATGTGGATACAGGAAGCTGGTTTTACAGTCTTTCCCATTACCCTGCAAATGTTGCTGATGAGTGAAATAAGGTTTTGACTCGCCTACCTCTTTCTCACTCTGCACTATTGTAAGATTAGGATCTTTAACAAAGACATAGTTGTTCTTTTTTGTTTTTCTTCAGTCCCCCTTTTAATTTCACATAGCATAGTGTCAGCAACAGACACACTCTTCGGACACCTGTATAAACGAGGCTGAGGTATGCCGAGTGTGTGGTTAATCCGCGGCCGTGTATGTGGAGTATGTCAGCGAGGCGAGAGGTTAAGAAAATTACCCAATTCCGTCACAGACTGCAGTGAAGCGATCACCGTGAACAGAAAACAATGAAACAGGACAGATTTTTTTTTTTAACACTCAATTCATGTAGCCCACTCACATGATGTAATATCCCTGTGTGGTTCCTCTTACAATATCAAAACATACTTTTGCTTGAGGAACACCCGTTCAAATTAAAAAGCAGATCAATTTGGTGATGTCCTAACTTTTTAGTTTTGAAGAAAAAGGCTGGGCAAATATGAAATACTTCATTCCCGCTGGCTCTTTTACTGTATTTAATGGTGAGTTGGGACCTTCTATCTCAATAAGTGAACTCCTTTATAAAAGAAATGATGCACTTTGTAGGAGCTGCCAGCACAAATACATCTTGAGTTACTGATGTTGCTAACTGACAGCAGGCTGACAGCACGTAGTAGGCAAGCTTGGAAGTTTGTGAAGATTTATTTATTTTTCCTTGTCTGCGACAGACTGGTGACCTGTCTGGATGCCCAATAGCTTCACTCCAACTCTGAATTAGATAAGCATGAAAGGATGGCTGGACTTTCTTCCTTACAGAATAAAACAAGGATTAATCCATGTGAAAAAATGCCAGCCAGACTTAAGCTGCACAGGACACGATTTCCAGAAAATCCATAAGGTTTAATCGACAAACCCAAGTTAGATCACTAGCAGTTCGCCCAGTTTGTTATAATCAGTGATGGCATAGTTACCCTGAAAAAGTAATCAGATTACTGATTACTCCTTTAAAAAATAACTTAGTTACTTTACTGATTATTTAATTTTAGAAGTAACTAAGTTTGATTACAAGTTACTTTATTAGTTACATTCAACAGCTGCCGGTTTTGTTTCAAAAAGTGATTGTTATTAAACATTAAAAATGTATTTTTAAACAGAAATCTGCCTCAGAAGGCTGCAGAAATTACAACAAATATCAAATCACAAAGATCTATAAAGATAGTTTAAGTGGCCAAAAAGCACTGCATTGATTATAATGTAGGTACAATAACACAGACTCCTAAAGATTGTTGCAAAACAGGTTATTTCTTCATTTTGTATGTAAGCCCTTCATAAATCATGCTGACTGCACTCTATTTACCAATATAAGCAAAGACATTACAGATAAAAGCACACAGAAACATCGGAATCACTTTACATTTGTGTCGCTGTGTGCTATTATTGTCCTCATGCTGAAAACGGGACTGAATTGTCATGTTGGCCAAACGTATTTTGATGTGAGAGCTCCATAAAGGTTTATTCTGGTGGCCACAGGACATAAATGCTGCATGCATAATAGCACTGTTGCGCGGCCATTGCAACAATGTGATGATGGTCATTTTCAGCGATGATGCTGGAACAGCGTCAAAAGGATATTAAAAACAGCCATTTTTATCCAGGCTCTATAATGCAAACCGCTAATTGTGAGCTGGCAATGACAGGCCAGCAGGGCGACGGGCGCAGGCTGGAGGAAACAGAAAGTTAATTTCCCAATTTGAGATGAATATTAAGTAACTTATGTATATAACAGCAGGAGGCCACAGAATCACAGCTGAGCCTGTACTCATACAGTGATTTATCATTTAGCCTACCTTAATTAGCAGGCTGTGGTTGATGGATAATGGCTGAGTAGGTAAAATGGAATTAAGTCACATTATTCACCTGTTTTGTTTTGTTTTGTTTTTACTCCCTTTCTAAACATCTTTATCATTTTGTCAAGCTGTCCTTATATTTAGAAAATCATTATCAGGATCCAGGAACAGCAGGCTGATGAGCTACAACAGCTAAATTAATGGTTATAGCTTTACCTTTTAGCATCCGCCGCATGGCCAGCTTTGTAATACACTGCATGAAGTACTGAGACATGAGACTTCCATACAGTTGGACTTATTTTTGCAGCCACAGGAGTCACCCCCTGCAGGCCTACATTTAAAAAAGACCAGCTTAAGATACCGTAATGGCTTCACTTTTCAGACTGTATAGGTGGTGCATAGTCCAGAAAGCCCCTCAATGATTAAATCTCTTTCTTAGTGAACATACAGAATGGTGCACATATGTGCAGTAGTGCTTCAGTTTGTCACATAGCCATAGGGAGGGAAGTCTGTAGTCTACATACTTAATATTTTAACTTTATCACATATTTATTCTTTGCTTTTTTTCCCTCTCTCTGTCTCACCCACTCACACACCCGCACTGAGAAGCCACCCAGCTCGGCCTGTAGTGGAGTAAAAATCAACAGACAGAATAAGAGATTTTTCCATTTAAAAATTTATGGATGACTCCCGGTCATATATTCCAGCGAATGAGCATGTGTGTGTGTGTGTGTGTGTGTGTGTGTATATCACAAAGACAGAAAGAAAGCCAAAAGAGAAAGATTTTGTGTGTGTGTGTGTGTGTGTGTGTGTGTGTGTGTGTGTGTGTGTGTGTGTGTGTGTGTGTGTGTGTGTG
>JAVDPK010001920.1:197151-223929 GCA_034780415.1 Cichlasoma orientale
TGTGTGTGTGTGTGTGTGTGTGTGTGTGTGTGTGTGTGTGTGTGTGTGTGTGTGTGTGTGTGTGTGTGTGTTTTGGGGGTCAGTGAACAGAGTGACCCTGAAAAGTGCTGAGCTATAAATGTAACCCCACATTTACTGTTTCCCTTTTCACATTTTTTTCCTTCCTGCCTTACTTTTCTGACTGTATTTGTCCCTTTCTCTCCCCTAATTTTCTCTTTTTAAATAGTAGTAACTGTGTTTTTGTTTGTAACTAAAAAAAAAAATAGATAAAAATAAGGCTTTTATGAAAACGCTGAATAAAAAAATTGCTTACCAACACACAAAACCCTTCATAATGTCTAAATTAGGCTAAAGTCGAAGACTCCGTGTGATACTAAATGAAGAGCCATTTGGGAGCTGTAAGAGCCGGCTCTTTTAAGGGAGCTGAGCCAAAAGAGACAAATCTTTGAAAAAGAGCCCGACCTCCCATCACTACCAGCCAGAACCTCATAGGTTTGAAGGCAAGATCTTTTCTTGCCTTCTCATCTTTCCTCACACAAATACAAGAGGAAATGATACTTATCCACCCATGCGTTGGGTGTGCGATGTTGTGAATCGATCAACGCACTTTAAAGATTAACACGACAGCTTTGACCGTTCATGTTGTCTTCGCCGGATTTCTTGCATGAAATAAACTGAGCCGATGATTGAATTCCAACAGGCGTTTGCTGCAAGTGAATATTCTATTTTCTCACTTTGAGAAAAGTGGCTGAACATTGTTCCCGATCACTCTGGCAATGCCACACATATGTTTGTAACATATCAATAAATGTCTGTGTAGCTATCATAGACTGCATGGGAAACTCTTTCTAGAGTGTTGAGGCCTGCTTCTGTTCAGAGCTCCAGGGTCATCCAGAGAGCGAATAGAGATCTCGGCTTCTGATACAAACACAAACACACAACGGGGACAATAGATCCAAAACACATGTGGGGAGAACTGAGAGTGTGCAATAACAAAGGACAACCTGTGCACTCCAGGAGTTACTTAGAAGACAAAAAGAGGGGAAAGAGAGCTATCAGATAGTTTTGATCGCATTTATCAAAGATCTGCATTTCCTGTAGTAACATTTCATCTCATTTCTATACCGCTGGATTGCCATACATGGCTACATGTGGGCCATTAACCCCGCTTTTCGGCCTGCAGGACACAGTGACTTACCATCTGCACCATCTGCACCCTCCAGAAAGAACAGTGCACAAGGAAAAAGTGGTGTTTACAGACAGAATATCTTTTTTATTCTTCTTATTTTCTATGCTTATCAGTCTGTTTGTGGCACTTTTTTATTTTCCATGGGGAAAACCTAGTAGGCCTACAGTGTACATCAGTCAGAATTCAGGCACATTCACCACACATGCTGATATTGTTATGCACTGTGTTCAGTGGCCATCATATAAAAGAATTAAGTGATTTCATATGTAACTGGGACAGAAACAATATCCAGCGGTGTGGAGCTGACATGGGACACAACACATTAAATATTAAGTTGCCTGTGTTACAGTAAATTAGGTACCAAAATGATGTGGACGTGAAGTTGATGTGTTAATTTATGTCACAAGTTTGGAGATTATGCTCCCATTTTATTGTGGGTAAATGCTTTGTGGTGAGGTTTTTTTTTGTTGTTTTTTTTTAAAAGAATGCATCGCCATATTTTATTACTGTTAGATCATATTTTTCCATGAGTCTAATGCTGCTTCAGATGCCTTTTCATTGAATGCTTGTAATTTTGTGGCAGATTTTGGCACGAGAAGCATTGGAGTGGAAGTTTAAAGTCAAAGATACTGTATTAGATATCGGCTGTTGGCGGCGGCCGGCCAAAAACATCAGTATCGGCCTTCAAAATCCCACAAGAGATCTGCCGAGACAGAGGGAGTAACTGATCTCTGTGTCTGTTTTCAGGTATTAGCCAAGCCCGAGGCCAGAGGGAATCCTCAGCCAGCTGCTGTGGTTTTGGATAAGGCTATATCCTGGAATAGAACAGGGTGATACTGGCTGTGACGAAGCCCAGACAGATTTACATTGAGGGCAGAAAACTATTCCTGTCTTCAAACTGCCCGCATACAGCCACTGTTTTCACCAACATTTTTGTGATTTTTATCCCCCATGCACAGACAGAGTTTCACTATCATATGTTTGGTGGCTGGTGGTAATTTCCTCTGCTTTCTTACCCTGACCTGGAACCAGACATCCTTTGAGCACTTTGTCTTCATTGGAACCAAAAAAGCACAGACAAAAAAAAAAAAAGAAAAAAGAAAAAAATCAGAAAAATAGAGACGAGCCAAAGGGAATCCTCAGCCAGCTGCCGTGGTTTTTGGAGTAGACTATTTCCTGGAACACAATACAGGGATATTAGCTGTTACAGAGCCCAGAGAGTTTTATACTCGGGGCAGGAAAACAAACCTTTATGCCTTCAGGCAAGCATGGGAACTGCTTTCTAAAATATAATTACAAGATACAAGACCTTGGGAATAATTATTAGTTGGCAATAATGAGATAAGACATCTGTCACGGTCGGTGGCTGAAGCTCAAGGTAGACCGATATGCAGATACGGAAGAAACGGCACTTACAATAAATTGACAATTTATTAGGAACAGGAACTGGAAGAGGTACAACGATAAAACTACTATCAAATGGGGTTTTTAATGAGTCTGTCAGGGAGCCCAGTCTCAAACACCACAGGTTCAGAGGTGGAGCGGTTCACAAATGAAGAGTTCATTCTAAAGTCCAGAAGTCCAGAAGTAGCCAGGGGTGAGCAGGTGATGAGAATGAAGCGGCTTACTTGAGGATGATGGTGGCAGAATCCAGAGAGGGGTAAGGCGAGTTGTTGCAGCGACACCAAGGTTTGTGTTTGTGTGTGGATTGGAGCACACGTATGTGAGTAAACTTTAGTTTATCATTGTGGATCACAGCATGCACATTTGTAACCATTTTTAGGCATATTTCTCTCCATAGATTCTTTTTCAGATGATACAAAACTGCTGGATGTCTTGAAACTGAATGAAAACTAAAGGGAAATATGTTGTTGGTCCAAAAAGTCAGAGAAAGTGTGTTTAAGTTTATCATCCCTGTCTCTGAATCACACCGAGCAAGTCAGCAATCTTGGCATCATTGTGGACAGTGATTTCAGTTTTGACAATCACATTAATAAGGTCACAAGAACTGCTTTCTATCACATAAGAAATATATCAAAAGTTATAAAATTCTTATCTCAAATGGATTCTGAGAAACCGGTCTATGCTTTCATATCAAGCAGGTTAGACTATTTGTAATGGTCTATTTGTAGGATTATCAAAATCATCCTTCAGCTTGTTCAGAATGCAGCAGCCAGAGTGCTCACACATACATGGAAATTTGACCATATCTGAAATCACTTCATTGGCTCCCAGGTGCAGATCTTTAAACGGTTCCCAGTATGATGAAGGTGCTTTCAGGGGCAGATGTTATGAGTTTATACTTCTTTCTGCTCCTTTTCATTCATAATTTTTCTTTTGGTTGTTATAAGAGTTATTTATAAGTTTATTGAATGAAATGAAAATGAAATGAATTACATCCTCAGTAAGCAGTCAAGTTTTCTAGAGTCCTGCTAATGACTTCTATATTTGACTCAGGTGTGTTCAAGCAGGGACACATCTAAAACCTGCAGGACACCGGCTCTCGAGGCCTGGAGTTGGCCACCCCTGATGTATGCCCATAGTTCATGTTACGTTATAGTTCCCGTTATGAGTTCTTAGTTTGTACTTCTGGCACCTGACCAGCCCCCGCTTTAGTCCAAACTTAGTTTTTGCCTCGTGAGTCCTGCATTGGGGTCCTCTGCCTTGCCGGGCACAGCAGCACCAGATGACAAAAACCCCTTCAAGTTGGACCGGCTGCTTCTGCAAAAATGATACCTTGTCAAATAAATTTTTTTCTAACTTGCAATGTTGAATATCTTTCTAACTGTTAGTTCATGAATTACTTGAGTTTTCAGTCACTGGCAACCTCTGGTTTCTAGGGAAGTGTATTCCCTGACGAGTTGGCAAACAGTTCCTGGACGTTGCTGGCTGTCACTGGGTGAAATACGTCATAAAGACGCTGCTGCACCAAAAACCTCCTTGTGATTGCTCTTGTCACTAGAAGATTGCCGTGGTCACCTGTAATTTGCATGGAAGACGCTGACTGGTCTGCACACACTCGCCATTTACTCTCCAAGCTGTTGTGAAACTTGAAAAAATGCGAGACAAACTGGAAATAGAAGAGTAAAACTTGTTCGTTGCCATTGCAAGTTCCACTATCAACAAGTCAGCATCTTCCATGCAAACTACTGGCAACCACGGCAACCTACTAGAAACCAATGGAATTGCAAGCAGGCTTTTGATGCAGCACCGTATACATCGTTCTGAGTAATTTCACATTAACAACCTGCCAGCAACCTCCACCAGTGGTTTCCAGATGGTCACTGCAGGTCTATAGGACTATGTGACTGAGGCCTTAGCTAGAAAAATTATCAGCAGAATCCCTGATAACAAGTCAAGTAAATGATTTTTTTTGGTACTGGACACGATTACCAAATACTGCAACAAAGTACAATTATGAACACTAGATAAATATTGCAGTGTTCATAATATTTCCATGTTCCACCTAAAAAACACATGCAGCTGGATGCAGTAATTTCCAAATCAGTCTAGAAATGGGACCATCCAGGAACATTCTTGAGAGCTCAGTGAGGTTTTGTGAACATTTGAACACACTGCGTTCACGTTCACAAATTCTTGCAGCAATCTAGTAGAAACACGTTTGCTGTTTTGCCACTTCTTTATCATTAAGTTACCATCAGGAATTTTGGAACATTAAAACCTTAGTTTTCTCACAAAGATATTTGACATAACTTTGTAATTGCACGTTATTTCCTTCAGTACAAAGCGGCTTAATAAAACAGACTTGGAGCTATTCATGGAGCCTAATACTATTAATCCAAGTGGGAAACGGCTCATTTGTTAAATATATCAATGTCAAGAAAAAAAAAAAACAAGCAACAACTGAGACACAGTTGAGAAAGTGGAAATACAATCCTATAGGTAAAACTTCAGTCTAATTAAACTACTCTACATTGATTATTGCCATTAGGGCTAGCAAGGTTTAATATAAATGATGTATAATAGGCTGCATTCTTGAACCCATCAAACACAGAGACGAATTTGCACAGTGGCTCACGCTATTTCCACATCTCCCTCTGGTCGCTGCTCTGTGCTCAGAAAATGTCAGAGCAAAGCATCTGCGAGTTACAGATGTGCATTTGATTCCAGGTATTAGTCCTAGCTAAATCCTAAGGGACTATTGTGGGTTTGGATCAGGTTAAATCCCAGAATACGATACATCAATATTAGCTGTGACCAACACCAACGAGCTGTACGAGTGAAATGTCAGATAATTCGATTTGATGGCTGGCTCCAGCGTGAGATAGCTGAGCTGTTGCAGCCATTTGTGATTTGAAGAATGAATAAAACACTGTGGAGGGGGGGCTGTGTTTCGGGAAAATTTGGGAGGGAAAAAAGTTGCTTCTCTCTTTGGTTCTTTCTCTCCATGTCCGTTTCTGTATTTGTTATGTACTAGATCCATGTGGCTTGATATGTCATATTATATCCTCTATCTGACCATCTGTGTGTTTTCTTATTGCTGTCTTCATCACTCCATTTCTTTCTCCTCCTTCATGTTGATCCCTCTGGATCTTCACCTTCTGCTCTCCGGTTCTCCTCTATTTCCTGCTGTAATTTAAATTTTCTTGTAAGGGGCCAATGCTGAGCTTGAAAGCAAAACTATGCGGCAGTTGCTCGACAACTTTGCCAAAGCGTTCACATGCTCTTTGCAGGAAATACAAAGTTTGCTTTCAGCCCAAACATCACATCATAATCCATCAAGTTTCTATGCAAATATGTGACGTCGCTGCTGCAGTTCGCTCGGCAGTTGTGTTTCATGATTGATGACTTGCATTGTCACCGCGGTGCCGTTACCTCCCGAGTGTTAATGAAACGTGTGTACGTGTGAGAGAAAGGTGTGTGCGCTCGCCTATGCACATGCAGAGGGAAGTTTCTTCTTCTATAGACTGACATCACTTTGTTTGGGATGCTGTTGTGTCTGTACACTCGGTGACCGTTGCTAGGGTCCTCTGCTTTGTCTGCCGGTCTGTGTACGTGAAAGGCATGGACGGATAAACAGAGCAATATCATGCATTTGCTAAATTGTGCGAGTGTTGGTGCATTTTTATAACATGCACCATGTACAGAAAAAGAATTGCAGGATATTTTTCGACAACTGAAAAACATTGCAGACAGTTGGCATGCAGAGCTGTGGGGAATAAATTAGCTTAAAAGTAGTATTTAAAGACAGCAGTTCACAGTAGGTGTGTCTGTACGCATCAGGGAAGGCTGAAAACACAAGGATACACTTTTCACACACACATACAAATATAATATACAGTTACTTTAAAATTTGAGTTGATTTTTTTCTATAGCAGCTTGAAGGCATCCAAGAAAAGTGCATGCAAGGTGCTTTCAGGTGGCTGTGGGAATCTCTGATTCGGCTACTCTGCTCCAGATTTCACCTTTTACGTTCTCAGGTTAGTTCGGCACAGCCTGAACTTTGCTCAGTTAAACAAAGGTTCCCCCATTGGTTCTCCACACCTTCATCATCCACTCTGTCCCAGCTCATTACCCCGTCCCTGACTCATTCAGCCCTTTATTTATTTATTTTTTAATTCAACTCCAGTCCCCTATATATTACAGTACCATTAAAAAGTATGTGCCCCCTTCCTGTTTTTTTTTTTTTTTTGTATTTCTCATACTCACATGTTCCACATCATCAAAGAAGTTTTAATATTAGACAAAGATAACATGAGTAAACACAAAATGCAGTTTTTAAATGATGGTAAATTATTAATCGTGATTAATAATTATTTTTTTTTGTTGGGTTTTTTTTGTTGTTTGTTTGTTTGTTTGTTTGTTTGTTTGTTTGTTTGTTTTGGGGGGGGGTCATTTGCATTTACCTAGCTTTGCCTCGCATTATAGCAGCCTTCACCAGACATGCTGCCTTCATGCAGCATTTTACATTGATTTCTATGGGGATCAAAATGAAAGTTTAAGGTGTAAATGGTCATAATTTATTTTCTTTATTTGGCATTTTAGAATGCCAAAGGACTCAAAATGACCCCCTTGGTGGTTCTAGAGTTGAAGGTGGCCCTGGGAGTTCTTTGGCTTCCACATGTTTTCAAACTTTTGAAAAGATTAAAGCAGCAAGTCAAGCAAATGTTTTGTTTTTATTAAGTAAGGTGCTTCTAGGGATATTTGCTGTACTTTTATATATGTCTCCCCCCTGTTTTAATTGTTTACATAAGGTTGCCAGGGTTAAGCTAACTCATGCTCTGTTGTTTTACAGCCATATTTATAAAAGACTTGAAAAAGTTTGCAAGTTTGCTTTGATACAAGTTATTTCAAATGACTGCCTTGTGTGTCCGTGTCTTAGCCTGTGCCACTCTGGGTTTTCCAGTTACGGCTATCTACATGTATTTTCATGCATGTATATGCTGCATGTTTTCCATTTAAATGATTGCTGTAAGACAAATTTCCCCCTGAAGGGATCACAAAGTTGAAGTGAAATGGCAGGACCTCAAAACGTGTGTTTTTACACAGTCATCCGTATGCATTTATGTGTGTATGGGATGTGGGTTGTCTTTGCTAAATGTCGCAGTTGAGTGTCAGTGTGATAAAACATCTCTTAGCACAGCATTGATACTTATCACACGTAGTCAACACATCAGTAATCCATTTGTTACACACACACACACACACACACACACACACACAGATGTAGGCGTGAGTTTGTCATATTTTTCACATAAATTTTACACACTTCAGGACTTACTCACACAGTGGCACAAATGTATTGGCACAAAGGTCCAAACTCAAGCACATGCACACACTCAAATACATAATACTAGTATTATGCAGGATGCATACACACATATTTTACTCACATGTACACACACACTTGCAGACCACAGAATGATAATTTGAAAAATACAAAACCAGAAAATCTTCTCTGCAAGGGATTTATTTTTGTTCCTATCTGTAATCCTCTTTCTTTCATTTTTTATTTCAGTTTTCTCAGCAGTCCTAATTAAAAGCACCTGCACTGACTTCTTCTTTCCTCCGTCTTTGCTCTCAGCCCTCGCTCTTATGCCGTCTACTTCTTCTAAATCTCTATCTCACAACAAGGATTTGGTCCACTCTGCAGCAATACAAAAAGACTTTCATTTCCATAAAATAATGAGAAGAAAATGGTTTAATTGTGCGTGCAAACTGGGGAAATTTTATTTAACCTACACATATCCTGCGTGTACTGATCTCGTCAGTTCAAGACAGAGGTTACAGACAGCAAGTTAAACCTAGATTAGTTCATTAATTGCCTGACCCAAACCACGCCTTCACTCTACTGTAATTACAGTGAATCCCAATCTTTCCCAGAACTTAATGGAAATTCAGGACGCAGAAGATACTGCAGAAAGTATGAATTTAAATTATTGAGCCCAGAATTTCACTTAAGCTTAGAATCTAGGACAGTTTCATAGCAAATAATCCAAACCACGCCACAGCATATTCATGTTGTGGATGGGCACATTCGGTCCATTTTCAGCGTCTTCTTCCTGCCATATGATAACATTTGTTTCTGCCCACTGGGGAACCTCAACATTTTTATTGAGAACTATTTAACCCTCATCCTGAATCTTCCCTGTGCTAATGTGTTTGTGTTTTGCATGACCATAACTCTGTAGCTGGCCATAAGGCACCAGGCCATTCAATGCAAACAAACCCAATTACACTAACCCTCCAAACGATGCTGGTATTTAGTTTTTTGTCTTTATGTAGAAAGTTATAACAGTCCTGGGTATTTTTTTTAGAAATGCATATATCAGAACATGGTATTTTATTATTAGATTTCAACTAGCTTGCTTACTTAACGCTACTTTCTAACTCTGCTAAATCGCCTGGACGTTACATTTTTTTGTAACACCGAGGAGAACAGCCACACGGATCGTTTTATTGGACATCAAAACATTTAGACCGTTCTAAAATCTCTGTTTTCTCAGTGCTTGTTTGCTTTTGGTGTCTGAAGGAACATTTGGGCCTCGAAATGGCTAATAAGGCCAGAGCTAGCAAAGAGAAGCACAAGTATTTCGCAGGTGTCTGTTTGTGGGCAGATTTGGTCAACATGACAGTGCTGCAGCTTTACAAGATACAATCACAAAACTCTGCTGGGGTGCAGCTCAGAGAGCGAGAGGTCAAAATGAAGGTTGCAATCGAGTAAGAGTGTGAACTGACCCATGAGTATGGAAATAAAGGAACTCATTGGCCAGCCCACTTTATACTCCTGTTCCCTATTTATTTATTTCAAAACGTCGCAACAGCATTTCAATCATATGGAGTCTGAAAAATATGGATTCAGAGTCAAGTCTTTTTCAACTGAAGGACCTTCATTGCTCTTAAAATACTGTAAATATTTTGTAGTTTTTAAAATTCACAGCTGGATAGGTCAACTTGATCTTTTCAGCTGGAGTCCTGAATGAGACAAATGATGCAAAATGTGAATAATCAGTTGCATGTACGGTACTGGAGATCAGTTGCTCTATGATTTCATGACTACGCAGGTTAGAATAGAAACTTGCATCATGTTGATATGCACTGACTCATCTGGTAAACTTTTATATAACGTTGCATTGTGCTATTTAGCATCTGGTAACCTTTGGCTGTCCTTCCCAGCTGAGCAGGGGAATCCAAGTCACCGGAGGCAAAGATGAAAAGTGTGTTATAGATCACAAATGCAACAGGAACAACCTTGTTTACTTCTGCACTCCCATTAAAACTCAACCTTTCAGGTTCGTGACAAAGGTTTCCTCAGGACACCCAGACATACACAAAGCACCCAGGGACTGTTTTTGCAACATGTCAGCTCACAGGATGCTCCCACTCTCAGAGTGTGTTTTCCAGCCAATGACAAATGAGCTTTTGATTGAATTCATCAACAACATGGCATCTGGATGAAAGATGATGAGATGGAGGGATGAAGAGAGAGAGATGGGGGAGTGATGGAGGGGGAGGTCCAGTTTACGAAGGGCTGGGATGTTGACTGAGTGAAGGTAGAGCGATGGAAAGAAAAAGAAACAAAGAGAATTAGAGCGAGTGGAAGACAAAGCTTCTGCCTTCTCTCACTTTGTGATCGGGCTAATTTACGGTCCAACCATGACTCACCGATGTCCGCTTAATTAATCGCCGCTGTTGAACTGACGATCGTGTGATCAAACCACGGATCGCCTCCCTGACCTCCACGTGACTCGGCCCTCTCTGTGTTTGTGCAGCTTTGAGTTTTTGAATGTTTGCGAGGAAATCAAAGCCCTTGTTTTCACAGTGCCATGTTGCAACTGTTTTGCAACCAACTTCAGTGTTTCGCTGAAGAGAGGATTACTTCATGTATTGAATATGCATCCAGCAGTTGGGTGTTTTGAGCCTTTCAGCATGATTTATGGGGGCTGATTCATAGTTCAGAGTCATCACATTCAATTACTTACATAAATAAGACGAACTTTTGATTCCTGGGGGAAATTCAAAGCAGAGGATGACATGATGAGTGTTATAAATTAAAAGTTAATTGGACAATAGAATTTGTGGAGGCTGGTGACATGAAGACAAGACCGGAGTCCTGGACACATGGTGCAACACAGGAGTGTAAAGCTTGGGGTGTTGATTAGGCCTTTTTTTTTTGGAGCTTTTCCTAATGCTAACTTGAGGCCAGTGATGACGTTACCCATTTCTAAAAAAAAAAAAAAAAGGAAAAAGAAGGGGGAAATGTTCTGAAATTAATTTTGAGAGTGTGGTCATTGTAGTTCATTGGACAACAATGGATTTGTTTGAATGTTTTTAACAATAGGCTAGTGTAATTTTCTCCACTATTTCTTTTTTTGATGGTCAGTGATGGTTTTTGGTTTCTGGTATTATTTGCTTTGCATGCCTTTGGTTTCTGTCATTATGTTTCGTGTTAGTCTTCATGTTTTAGTACAATGCCTTTTGGTTACTTCTTGCTTTAATTTGAAGGCTAGTTTTTACATGTGTCTCATTGTGATTTTACTACCTGCTTTTTTTTTTTTACCGCCTATGTGACTGTGTGCCACATTCCTCAGCAGTTTCCGTGTGTTCGATAGTTTCTATTTGTACAGTCGGGGTGAAAAGAAAGTACACCCTCTGTCAGTTCTAAGGACATAATAAAAAAAATCATCTGGTCCTTACCAGGTCTTACAATTGAGTAAATATCACCCGAGATGAACAGCAACCCAAGACATATTACACTGTGTCATTTGAGAAAAAACAAAAACCAAAAGCAGAAGTTGTAAGTACACCCCATGATTCAACAGCTTGTCGAACCACCTTTAGCAACAATAACTTGAAGTAATCATTTTCTGTGTGACTTTCTCAGTCTTTGACGTTGTTTACAATGTTGCTTCAGTTCATTGAGGTTTGCAGGCATTCATTGATGCAAAGCTCTCTTAAGGTCCCACCACAGCATATCAGTCAGGTTGAGGTCTGGACTTTGACTGAACCATTGTCACCTACACCTGAAAAAAGTTATAAAAAATAATGTAATAATATTCTATATTTTATGTTGACGTTTAAATTCCTATTTATAAACACTCCTAATGGAGAAACAGTTGTTGCTGTTTTGCTTTGAAGTGTTTAGACAGCGGGAGAAAATCTGAGCTGGTTCTCTGCTTCTAAATGTGCTCAAATGTATATTTAGCATGTGTGTGAGTTTGTGTGCCATTTATCTGTTCTCTGCCCAGTTTGAACTGGGGTATCTACCTATTTTTCTGGCTCTTTTACCGGTAATGGTTCTTTTGAGCTATTTCAGAATAAAAGCCTACCCCAGCTATAATGGAAACCTTAAAAGTGGGAATGTACTTGTTGGCGAGAATTCTCGCTTTCATCTAAACATGAAAGCAAAGAACTTGGGGTTATGTGCTTCAGGGAGGCAGTAGCAGTATTTTACGGATCTTCCAGACATTTCCAAAGCCACATTTGATTTGTCTTGCAGTGGAGCATTTGTTGGGTCGATCATGGTAGGACCACAAATGGATTTCTATATCTATTAAGGGTATAATTTCTTCTCCATTCTTCACGCAGCTCAGAGAGATGTCCAGCATATGCATCCCTGTGAGAGCTCCTCATCACCAGGCGTGCTGTTTATTTAGGAAGGCACAGTGACTACTTTAGTTATTTCAAGATATTTCCTCTTGATTAATATTGAACTCTGTCCTCTAATTTAATCTGCTTTAAATGATTGCGACATAAATCAGACAGAAATTTTTTCATGTGTCATCAAGCACTTTTTTTCCTTTAAAAAAAAATTGGTTTTCTAATTGAAAGTTTTAAAGACTTCCTGGAAAAACTTGGATGAAAGCATGTACTCTATCTTTCAAGTCATCTTAATTTCATTTGCATGTGTTCTGTTCAATTTATCTAAAGGAGCATTTTCACTTTTAGCAGAACAGAATCATGAACCACGACCGTCATTGGTGAATGTATCATATTTTGTGGAGAGAAGCTGTGAAAAAAGGTGAGGTAAAATGCGTTTATTCACAATCATTTACAACTTCTCTCTGCAAACATCAGTAAAGTCCTTCACGTGTCTTCACATAATTTCACAGGACTGTCCTTGTTGCTGGAATAATGATAAAAGTTTTCCCTGAACATTGCTGCAACAGAAAAACTCCTATAATGCCACTGCAGGGTTCTTCTGCAAATTGGAGGAAAGCTGTTTCACAGTGGCGTCCTGGGTTCTCAGTTCTTAAGTCTTTTACCTCATACCTAAGACATGATTACACCAGAAAGTTTTTCTTTTTCAAAATGTGCTGTTAGCAGCTACACGTTGGGCTAACATTAGATAACTACTGCATTTGTGAGCTAACCACTAGTGCACTAGTCACAAGTCATTAACATCTGTTGCTGTCTGATGTCCTACAAATGTGCAAAAATGGAAAATTTTTGTTCCTTCCTTTAAAAGTAAAAGTCATTGATGTACACTCATGGGCCACTTTGGTAGGTACGCCTGGTTCACTGTTTGTTTTTCTTGCACCTGCTGTGACTGCTACGACCGTGTTGTGGACTACAAGCTGGTCGTAACACACCTGATGCGTGTATATTGTGTCTTTCTGGCCATCTTTGGTCTACACACATTGCAGCTTTTTGTTGTTACTGGATCTAGAGCACGTTAAGATCAGGGAACAGCTCCTGATGTGAGTTTCTAGGTGGCAGCTGGGGTAAAAAAGTAAAAAAATAGATTTGATACCCTGCACAAGAATAACCACTATTATTATTGGCACTGGCTGCACCACAGCAGCAGCAGCAGTGTGGGGTGGTCTGTTCCTTGGGCAAGAAGACCATTCAGTTTCACTATTTTTTCGACATCCATACTTCTCCACTTGCTGGGTGCTGATGGGCTTGTTTTGGAGCTGGCTGGTGATCAGTCGCGTCCTCGTCTTCAGACTATAAATTGATGGTGCTGCTTTATCTCACCTGGTTGAGCAGGTGACCTTTGTACTCCAGGTTAAAGTCCCCACTGCAGAGGCCTGGATTGGAGCCCCAGCCTCTTTGTGTCTTTCCCCATTACTCTCTATCTACTGCCTGCACTGTCCTATCCAATACAGACAAAAGGCCGTATGTTCCCTCCCTGTTCGGGATGTGCGGGAATGTGGGAGCAGACAGGTGTTGGTGTTTGAAGTGTAACATTGCTGAAACCATGTGTGGGAAAAGCAGGAGCACAAAGACAATACACACACATGCAGGCTCACCTATGCACAACAACAGACCATGTACAGTACTGTGAAGAACCATTTGCTTCCTGTCTGATTTCTGAGTTTTTTGCATATTTGTCACACAAACATGTTTCAGATCATCAAACAAATTTTAATATTACCATCTTTATTTATAAAAGCACTTCAAAAAAGAAAAACAACAGCTGACACAGAGTTCTGTACATTGGAAACATACAAAAAAAGGAACTCTATTGCATTTAAAAACATACAATTTAGTACAAGGTCTCACTGGGGTCAAAAGCCAAGGAAAAAAGACAGGTTTTAAGTCGTACTTTAAAAATGGACATTAAAAGGGGCCTCTCTAAAGGCAAGTTATTCCATAATTTAGGAGCAATTATAGAGAAAGCCCTGTCCCCTGAGCTTCTTTCTGGATATCGGTACTTCCAGGAGCGGCTGGTCATTTAACCTGAGAGACTAACAAGGTATGTAGGGATGAAGAAGCTCAGAGAGGTAAAGCCGGGAATGACTGTGAAAAGATTTAAAAACAAACAGAAGAATTTTAAAATGACGCCAAGACAGAGGATATGTGGACTCTCCTTCTAGCTCCTGACGCAAGAGTAGCGACTGACATAAAGTGAGTTACAGTAGACCGGACGAGGTGAAATAAAAGCATGGATCAGTGTTTAAAATGCTGCTTGGAAAGAAGAGATTTTACTGATGCCAGTCACCTTAAATGATAAAAACTGGACTAAACCACAGCTCTGATTTGGCTGTCCAATTTAAAATCACTTTTTTCCCTTGATAAATTAATTTAAAACCTGCATTTTGTATTTACTGAAGTTATCTGTGTGTAATATTAAAATTTGTTTGATGATCTGAAACATTTAAGTGTGACAAATGTGCAAAAAAAAAAAAAAAAAAATAAATCAGGAATTTTTTCTTTTGGTAAACAATGAAACGGGTCCCACAGACCTGAACACCACACAAGGGTTAAATGAGCGCCTATTTAACCATTTTTATTTACGTTATCACAGCATGGCTAGGCTTGGTGTAAACAGCATGTTAACAAATTTTGGATAATGATATTCTAAAGCAGCATGTGCCGGTGTTACTATGTGGAAAGTTTGCAGTCTGGTGAAAGCTGGAAGCAATTCGTACTCAGAGGAAGTTAAAAATAGCTAACACCAGCTGATAAACTACATTAACCTCCCCAGTTTTGGATAGCAATGTGAAAAATAGCACCGTAATTCCTCTTGAATTGTGCTGGCATTTTATTTTATTTATTTTTTTGGCTTATTTCTTTGCTCTGTGACCTTTCCGTGTTCTTCCCAGTGTTTTTTTTCCATCTATTTTGCCTCATTTGCCTTTTTCTTGGAGTAGTCAAAGTACATTCTCTCCTTTCACTCTCACTCTGTGACATATAAAAGGCTCCATTGTGAATGTTTGCGGACACATTAATTGTTAATGTCTTTGGACACAAACTGAATGTCTACCTAAGCTTCAGCCTGGTCTGCAGGTTGATTCCAGCAGTGTGTGTGTGTGTGTGTGTGTGTGTGTAGAAGGGATCGACTGTCGGAGTGCTGACTGGAAGTCTGCATGTTTATGTGTTTGTGTGAGATGATAATTAGCTTAATAGTGAAATGGCTCAGCTAAATCCTGTTAGTAAAAATAACAAAATTGAAGGCATAAATGTGCACTGATGCAAGCTCTATTGTCTAAGTAACAGCACGTTGTTTCCATTTTAAAATATAATGAGCGAGAGGCCAGTGGACAATCATCATCAGGCATTATCTGATGCTTACCTATCTTATATTTCTCCTTGTCTACTCATTTCTTCATTCAGCCCCTTCTCTCTTATTTCACTGCATGCTTGTATTTTAGATGCAGCTGTAATGTTTTTGCTTATTAGTTCCTGAACAAATTCAAAATCCTAGACAGTATAAAGCTTGATCAATGTACCGAAGCCACCATAACATCACACACTGGTTAGTGAAGTCCCATTTTGAAGCCTCAAGACGAGCATTTTTGCCACCACCAAGCAAGGGGCGGATCTGCTTGTCGAAGTGCATGCTCATTGGCTAGCAAGTTGTCAATTACAAGTCAATAGCCAATAAGCCTGGATAATTCTCCTTTCTTTAACCTAGAATGGCTAAAATTTACTGAATGGACTTAATGTTTTGTTCAGTAGGACTGGAGTCCATTATTAATGTTTTCAGAGTCTGTGATCATTTTTGCAACCAAAGGGACTCAAAAGTAGACCCGGGAGCCAGGCAGCATTGAAGGTTGTTTATTTTGCACCAGGAGTAGCTGAGCAAGCACAAAACAGTCTGGCTAATTATCAGCAGGAATTGAAGAGAGGCAGTTATGAGGATACGATGGAGAGCGGGTAGGCAGGTGAGCACTTTGCTAGTCAAAGTCCTTTCTTTCCAAACAGGAGTTCAAAGGGGAAAATCCAAGCAGGCAGAAGAAGTCCAGTCAGCCACTCCAGAATCTCTAGATGCACCACATGGTTACCAGGGGAGGGAAACAGAAGCAAAGTGAATATTATAACCACACCAAGCATGAGCTTGTAGATGCTACAATGATCTGGTTAAGATCCATTTTCTTCCACTTAACCAATTCAGGATCACAGGGGGCTGGAGACCATCACAGCTGCCATAGGGGTGAGAAGCGGGGTAAGCCCTGAACACGTCACCAGTCTGTCACAGGGCCAACACAGACAACCATTCACACCTACTATCAATTTAGAATCACCAATTAACTTAACCCCACACTATACTCCACCCGAGTATAGTGTGAGTTGTTTATCATAGCCTACATCTTGCACAGTGGAATTTTGCCCTTTGGGTAAATGCAGCAGGTCAGTCCATTATATAAAACTCGTGACTGAAAAGTACAAAAATGTACGCATTTGTACAGCTTAATTTTTCTTTTGTTCTTTTCTGCCACTACTTCAGCTTCCCACAGTGTTCATGTACTTGAAATGAATTCTTATCTTTATTTTCAGAAATGCAACTGTGTATCTTTGCCTTTCTCTGTTTTCTTCACATGGTTTAAATGGCCCTGGGTTCCAACAAATATTTTTAATCAGCCTCCTTAAGCATTTGCCATGCTTCCCCTATGTCTCTCTTTCTCTCTCTCACACACACACACACACACATGTACTGTAAACACACACCTCTTAGCAGTTCGCTTTGAACAACCGCTCCTCTCCGTCACCTTGTAGTAATTAGTGTAAATTGAAAACTTGCGTCGTCAGGGTCTGTTATGAAGCACAGCTTCCAACGTTCAGTTCACAACCTCATCGACACTTTCATTTTCTCCATCTCTGTCATGTCATCTTTCTGTTATTTAATTCCATTCATTTCCCATGTGCTTTTTTTGGCATGAAATGTCTCAACACCAAAAGGCATCGTCTGCTCCTTCTACAAATTGTAAACACATTCAGTTTGAACAAAGGAGCTGCTATTAATGGCACGGTTTCTCTCATCTTAGAGTAGAAGAAATAGAGTTTATTTCATACATTATTTGTGCACCATGTTCCCGAAGTTCCTTCAGACTTGGACACAGTTTCCACCAACCCAGCCATTTCGCTTCTAAACTCAAGCTATATCGATACCTGCGTAATGGTTAGCCATAGTTACATCCCACAGTTGTTTCTGTGAGAATCTATGAAGGGAAAGACACCAGTTTCACCTTCTCTAAACTT
The DNA here is from genome assembly GCA_034780415.1 of Cichlasoma orientale. Taxonomy (NCBI): domain Eukaryota; kingdom Metazoa; phylum Chordata; class Actinopteri; order Cichliformes; family Cichlidae; genus Cichlasoma; species Cichlasoma orientale. The sequence goes on from JAVDPK010001920.1 coordinate 214,730, forward strand.
TGCCTCAGAATCATGGCTTCAACAAAGATCATTTATACAGAAAAATAAAAGTTCCAAAACAAATGTGATGTATTTTGTGGTTAGTCTTGTGCAACAGTGTCCATTCCACATTAGCAGCACCCGTGGCAAATCGTTCTTGATGTTTTTCAATTTTTCTTTTTGCATTTGATATTTCAAATGCGTTTTAGGGCATCTTCAAATGGCTGACTGGTTCCACATTAAGTCACATCATTCATAGGGATGCAGTCCGGCTCAAAGGAAACTGGAAACGGGCCACTGGATCTGGTCGACAACAAGTTGGCGCCTGTTAAAAGCTCCTCGTCTGAAGGCACCTTAAGAGTGACGGATCACGCTGGCGTTTTGTGTGTGGAGCACAGGAGCTCTTCTCTGGAGAAACACTTGCTCAAAAACTTGGTTTACATGGTGTGACAAAGATAAACTATGGCTGGCACGCAGTAAGTCTTCAGATGTTCAGTTAACACCATCATTTTACAAGAATGTTTCTAAAAAAAAGTGTGATGCTGTGGATGTAAATAAAAACAGAATGTATTTAACTCCCTAAACCCCGCCATAATTCTGTGAGAATGATCCAGATTTTGGGAGAAGATTTTCAGGAAGAAACGGGAATTGTGACAAACTTTCTAAACACAAAAATTTAGCTTGATTGCAGTTCTTGCTACCAAGGGTGATACACCCATTCTAGGAAGCAATTTTTTGACACAGGGCCAGGTAGGTTTGGATAGATTTTTTTCCCTTAATAAATTAATAAAAGCATTTGAAAACAGTATTTTGAATTTATTCCGGTTATCTTTGTCTAATAATAAAATTTCATAGACAATCTGAAATGTCTAAGTGTGACAAATATGAAAAAAATAATACTGTTTCACGGCACTGTAAATTTAGCCATAAAACTATAGAAACACGTCAGTAATGTTAGCTTTAATTTAAAGATCACAAAAAGATCTTTCAAACTCTTTCAAACGACCATTTAAGATTTATACATTTATGCTTTTATGATCCCTTTCTCCTCCTCTTTTTCATCTGCGTCCCCATCACTGCTCTCTCCTCCCTCATCTCCACCTCACCCGCTTCCCTCTCACCTAAAGCTTCATCTTCTGAATGAAGTCAGGGCTCTTGCATCAGAAAATGTGAACAAACATGCTCATTTATTCCCAGTATTGTTACAGTTAGTTATTGTCAGCAGATCAGACATGTGACCCTCCCGTCTCCAGACAGCAGAACACGAGCTGACTATAACAATGACAGCTGATTATAAGCAAATGTTACGCCAGCTGATAAACAGTTAAATTCTCACATCTCATAAGAGTTTATTGGCTGAATTTTATAGCATTAGAACCACTTCAAAGAAAACGTCAGTAACACTGGCTAACAGCGGCTAATACCTACAAAAACAGCAGTGCTTACCAACAGAAAAGTTCAGGATATCCTCAATGACTTACCTCAGTGCCACTGTCATTGGATAGAAGTGAACTTCATTGACTCCTCAACCCATATTGGACTTGTTTTACAACGTTTTACAGCCTCCTCCAGAGTCCAGACATGGACTCTTCACACTGGGTGTTTTGACAGCTCAGGTAAACAGTGATCTAACAGGCTACACTTGCTACAGAGTGTTTGAGGTAACTTCAGGGTAAAAATAAAAAATTTCACAAAATATTTAATTGACACCAATTTGTTTTATTATACAGTGTTACTGATGCTGTTACTTGCATCAGTAACAGTCTGCATACACAATCTACACAATGCATTCAGCTACACGATCGTAGGGGTGTGTGTGTGTGTGTGCACAGCTGATTTCTGCGCAGCCAGGCAGACTAGTTAGATGCTAACTGAATTAGCTGCTGTTGTATAATTTGTTTCACCACTTTAGCTCTCCTTACTGTGAAGAGCAAGACTTTAAAAATACTTGAAAATATATATTGGTGAGTTGAGCCATACTGTACGAATGACTTGTCTGACGTGTTAAACCAAGAGTTTCTGACATCAGTAAAGATGGAAAGATATTCATCAATTTGAGCTTCCACAAAAACAAGCAGTGCCCTTTTCCAGTCATTATCAAGTTTAAACCATTTTCGAAATCACCCCAGTAGGAAAAATGACTTCTGTGTGCTTTTGAGTGCAGTGAGTTTCTACAAAGGGTAACAAAAACTGAGACTATAAAAAACTGCATAAATATAAAATTTACACAGTGTGGTGTCAAATCATTTCACACATCACTAATCTCAGGTTGGTTAACACATTTTGAAAAAAGGCATTTGCATAGATTTGCAGAGAATCATTCAAAGGTTTTTCATTTTAGTAGGGGAAACATTTCAGTCATTAGCTTCTGAGGAGTATTCTACATCAAACAATTTGAATATGTGAATGTTCACCTAATTGTGGTGGAGGGGTTCGCATGCCAGCGTGATCCCCGGAGTTATGTTGTCTGGATGCCACTGGTGGGGTCTCCCAAGGTAAAGTGGTCCTTGGCAAGGGTCCAGACTCAGTGGATTCATAATCCCTCTATGATGATGAAGGGACCAAATTACCCTGCCCATGAGATGGTGTTACCATGACCCCACCCTGGAGCCAGGCCCAAAGTAGGGGCTCTGGGAAAATGCCCAGTGGCCGGCCCCACCCTCTGTACGAGAGGTCGAGGAACAGGTTCTGACTGTTGTTACTTTTCCGAAGTGGTGTTTCTGTTATTGAACTTCTGTCCAAACCATAGTTAGTCAGTTTTGTCCATAACAAAACGCCATGTTCAAGCATTAGGGTGTTCATAATTGGCACATAAGCAGGTACATGCACTTCTTTAAAGTAAAACAAATTAATATATTTGACACTCCTGAATTAGGCCCCAAACAATTAAGCACCTGAAAAATCGGTGTACTTGGTTTTGTAGAAAAAGAGCAAACCAACCCTACTTTGAAAATTTTGTGTAAAAGACAAAAAGAAAATCTTAAAAAAACAGAAACTATAAATGATGTACAATGTTTTGACTGCATACTCAAAATCATACACTCCAATAAAACTACTGTTGACTTCAGGTGACCTTTATGCTAACCGCCTCTCAAAGCACTCTTAATGCTGTGGTCACTGCAGCAACACTGATGTCATAAAAGCCACACATGGATTTAACTTTGCTGCACTGAAACAATAAGTTCCCATAAAACTGAAAGGATAGGAGCGCAGTTTTTCTCTCTTATTCTGTCCTTCCTTCATAGTCAGTATTTGATTGCATCTTTGATTATTGTGGAAAACTTTGAGAGGGCTTACTCTCTCTCACTCACACACTCACACACTTACACACACACATCTCTGGGGAAGGGACCACAGCCTTGTTTGTCTCTGCATATGGACGGGGGAGCAAACTGGAACGTACATTGTTTTCAGACCAGCCGCTCCCCACAAATATCTCCCCCTCAGAGCTCAATGGGCGAGAGAAATTTTTAGTATTTTTTTTTTAGTGTGTGTGTGTGTGTGTGGGGTGGGGGGTGGGGGGGGGTGGGAAAGAAGGAGGATCCCTTGGTTTTGGTCACATTGATGAGTTTCCATCAATAGAAACCAAAGCACAGCTGAGCTGATCCTTTATTTTTCTTTGGTCTTCTCACTTTCTCTCTTTTCTTTCTCAATTTTTATCACCCTGTTTCTTCCAGATTTTTTTTAGCATATTTGTCACACTTACATGTTTCAGATCATTGAACAAATTGTAATATTAGACAAAGAAAACCCGAGTGAATACAAAATACAGTTTTTCAGTGATTTCATTTATTAAGGGAAAAAATGGGGACAGTTGCATCAGGAGTGGTATCCAGAGTGAAAATCTTTGCCAAATTGAACATGTGGATCATCAACAATGAGATTTCCATACTGTATCAGTCAAGGCCCAGGTTGACAATGCCTTCCTCCAATGCTGTTGGCCAACAAGCTTCCGGTGGAAACTGTGCTACTGTTGGTTGAAGACAAAGGAAGAGGAAAGGAGGAAGGCATGTCAAGAGGCAGTGAGAGAGGAGGAACTCTAAATTTAGGGACTATGGCTGGTAAAGAGAGAGTTCTGGCTCTGATGGAGAGAAGGACGGTAGCTACAGTATATATTGTGTGTAGGAGGCGAGGTGGAAGGAAAACAAGGCACTGGAGGTGGATTCAAACTGGTCTACAATGGTGTAGCTAGGAAGAGAAATGGAGGAGGAGGAGGAAGGACGAGTATGTGAATAGTGCTGTGGAGGTGAAGAGGGTGTCCAACAGGATCATGAGTTGGAAGCTGAAAGTTGAATGTTGTTGAAAGTTGTCAGTGCGTAACAAAGCACTGGAAACATGCAGTCTAGCATCAGACCGAATCAACAACCTCAAAGTTCTATTAGCGCTCCTCCTGCTGAAAATAACAATGTGGCAGGTGAATGCAGATTGCACTTATTTTATTTATTAATTTGAAATCCTGTTGTGAAAACAAGCTTAGACACCTGAGGGGAACCTTTCAGTGTCTCAGCTCTTATATTTCTATTACTCTGGAATAATGTGGAAAAAGTTGCAGGTGAAAATCTAAAGATACCTGGACTGCAGTCAGCCTCCAGTGGTTCAAAAGCTTAGAACCACTTACCTTGGAAGCACAATGCAAATTTACTCTCAGGGAATCTTCTGGTTATACTCATGTCCTAGTAACTTCATCCATCTGTCCTCCACTAGTCTTTTCAATTTTTTTCCTGCTGATTCTTTGGGGTTTTTTATGACCTCACTTTTCTTTTTTCTTTTTTTTCCTGCTTTTTCTTTCTCCCTTGCTCGCTTCATCTCGCCCACAGTTTGTCATTATCAGAACTCCAACTGCACTAATGGCCCAGTCACAGGGCAGCTTCCCTCCCTTCCACATCGCTAATTTACATTACTGGTCAGCCTGCAAAAAAGAGTGATGACTTTCCACCCACATTTCCCCTCCGCCAAAAACGTGTGCGTGCACATATGTGAGTCTTCACATATCTGTTGGTATGTTAGTGTGTGTAATTTTGTCTGTGTGGATGTGTGTGTGTGTGTGTGTCTTCGATTTTTGCCAGTTTTCCAGCATTTTAAACCCTCCTCCAGTCCCCTGTGGCATGAGATGAACTTCAGCAGAGGTCTGGGACACAACCCAACATCCCAGTTGCTACATTAAAGATCATCATACCCACTGCTCTCCCCAGCCAACAATCTGACAACAATAATATTTTACCCTATTGGTTTCTTCTCCAACAATTCATGGAGAAGATTTGGGACTGTAGATTTCTGAAGATGGGGCAGAAATTTAATGACAGCAGGAATAAGAATTTATGAGATTTAAAAGGGTTGGCTGGGACCTGTTTAAGCTCAGTTGGTACGTGGCATTTAAAAAAAGTGAAGACTCGGTGGAATCTGGATCCAGTCTTTCCTGTGTGTCAGTCAGCAGGATTACACAAGGACTACCAAGCCCAATTTTGTGTAACTTGGTGGAGAGGTGGATGATGAACTCTTAAAATTTTGGGACAAATCCCAAACCCTGTCTTTAAAACTGCAAAACAGAGCATTAGTCTTTGAGGAGGACAGTGCTTTTTGTTAGTTTTTTTGTATTATTATTAATTATATGTGCTTCTGTAATCACTTGGTGATGTTCCTGTTCAGAACAGTTGACACTTTGCAGATACTGTGGAGTTCCAGTGTTGAGCCTGTGGAGCCTAAAGTGAGTTAGGTCTCCAAAGAAAACTTGGAAATAAATTACAATGCACCAGAAACAAGGGGCAAATAAAGAGTTTGCATAACTGATTCAAAAATGGATTGAAATTACAAATTAATGCATGGGGCATTTACATTTGGAGTTAGTGTTTTCACAGACCATGACATGGAACAAAAGGACTCGTGCATGCAGTAAACTTTGCAGCTGTGGACAGTTATTAGGCCAATTAGTTAGAGTAAACAAGCGGCCATCAGTCCAGTAGGATTCCTGCCTGCTGGGACCAATTTTGGGGAACGCCTTGGGCAAAACCCTGGTTCAGCACCCTGGACAGCGGTCATAATATAAACCAAATATTTTGGAAGGTTTGGAAGGACATGACAGTATAAACTGTTTTCTTTCATCTCAGGACCAGAAATAAATAGAAACGCCAAATTTAAATATATCAAATGGACTGATCAAAGCATCGTAACACTAAGACTTTCCTGCACAGAATTGATCATAATGCATGTATTTATATAGCAAAAATACTATTAAAGCTGGTTTGATCAGGACAATATGAAGAGGAAGAAAAACAAAGGAAAAGACCTTGTTAACCCAGGATTATTTGAGCTCAGTGTACTCTTATTCAACACACATTTAATGCTCACATACAGTGACTGTCAAAGGCATTAAGCATGCGAACCAGTGAGGGATTTTATCCAGCTGCAAACCATCATGTAGCCACCTACATGTTTGAATGGCGTTTTACCTCTTTTAGCTGTTTGAACATTGGTAACATTGGGAATAGTGCTTTTCTACTCTCATTGAGTGCTCAGATAGCATTTTTACTACAAACCACATTCATCCAACTGCACACACATTAGCACAGTGCTTATTCTATGCCTAAATGTGCTTAACTCAAGATTCAGTCTACATGTTGAATGAATGCAGACTGGTGGAGCAAGGGGACCTTCTGATTAGTAGAGGACCTGCTCTACCTCCTGAGCCACATTAAAAAAAAAAAAAAATCAATGTTGTCATCATTGATAGAACAATGCTGGAATAAGAAATATCTGGATATTTAGTCCTGTTGGATAGACGTAATGAATCAAAATCACTCTTCAAGTATTTTGTCTGTTAAAAGCAGCTGAAGATTAGCGTAGCTTAGCACAGGAGCACTTCAGCATACAAAACCCACCTGAAACGTGGTGCTTAATGACGTGTTAGCTAATAAACTTTAGGGGTGCCGGTAGGCAGACTTTGTGACCTTCTGACCCAGCTCAGCCACAGGTTTTTTTTTGTTTTGTTTTGTTTTGTTAATGCTACACTAAGCTAGCCAGATGATGCCTGTTTAGTCACATTAAACAACATAGTGTACAAAAATGAAAGAGAAGGACATGAAACAAAACCTTTAGATCAGAGTTGTTGTTTTTTCTTTGTTCATGAGTGAATGCAAACCAGTCCAATCTCTTAATCACTGTTATCAACACTACAAGAAAAAAAAAAGCCTTACTGTAATGATTCTTTATTTGCTAATGGCAGTCAAACATCAGCTAACTACTTCCTTCTCATTACTGAGGCTTCCATTCAAGCTGTCTCTCCGCTGGTTTGTGTTGGCACAGACGCTCGAGGCAGCACAGATGCAGTGAAATGAATTATGAACATGTACCTCAATGACAAGCTTTCAGCACTTGGCAGTGTTAAGATCTCAACTGCATGAAATCTACATCAATGAGAATCGCCAGCTTCATCCATTACAGGGTCCAAATTGAATTAAAAAAAATGCACTTGGCATGTTTTAATTTACCTGGGCCAGCCGCCTGGATATTAGCGCTGTATGGGAAGCCCTGGTTTTGTAACTGAACTCTTTAAATGTCAGCACATGACAAGCTTGTGTTTGTGAGGGAGGGATTTGTTTTGGCATGAAGTCAGATAAAGTTAAAAGAAGGAGACTTCTTTTTGTTTCACTGGCACAGTTTGTAGAAGTTTTCAATGTTCTTTAAAAATGGTTACAAATTTGATGTATATACAGCACTGCGGAAAATTATTAAGCACTAAAATTTAAGTGAGGGTGCTTTTAGAAACTTTGTACTACATTATCTCATTATTTGGTATCATCAACCTTATCTTTTGAACTTGCTGCTTTTCTTCTTTTTTTAATTTTGGCTGGTGTTTAGACCAACAATACACCCATCGAATCCTAAAGGTCTACATTACAAAATAACGTTTTCACAGCACTTTATGTTTCTGTATCAATCTCAGCACCAGCCTGACCTCACCAGGAAAATGACACCAGTGGTAAATGTTTCAGCAGCAGTTGCTGTTTATGTAGGCCACCATTTGCTGCTGTGTGAGTAGGTGTATGTAAAATGTTTGACCTTTTCAAAAAGATGGTGGTGTCGTCAATGTGTCAACCGGGAAACTAAAGAAAAAGCTTGCAGATAGGGGGAAGTTTTGCCTTGTAATATATTTTAACCCAAACCATAATATTCTCCTAAATCTACACGAGTTGTGTTGCCTGAATCTACCTAAAAAGCAGCTGAGTGTGACAGTAAAGTCTTCTGTATAGCCACAGAAGAAACCCGAGCTCTCTGTGCTCATTGTTTGTTGAAACTCATCGTTTGAGCATGCTGACAAAAACAGACCAACATATCTAAGTCTTCATGTGGGTCTGAGATGTGATTAATGTTTAGTTTAATAATATATATTTAGCAAGATTTTGATTTTTACATCCATATTTGTCATGTTGGAGTCATGCAAGTGGGCTATTGTGTTTATGGCATAAGAAGTGTTGCTGATACCTTCTGACAATGCCATTATTTTTTTTATTTTATTTTTTTTAACCTCACAAAGTGATTTTCCCAAGTTGCTCCCTTATGTCTCATGATGCAAGACTGTCCATACTAGCTACTGTTTGATCAAATAGTCAAATTTGTATTTACCTGGTTAGGAGTTTCATTAAAGATGATTCTCTAAGCAGCAAAGTCAGTGAACATTTTATTTGGTAAGTGCTAAAAAAGAATTACAGTATTTGAAAATTATTTTGACACAGAAAAAAATCACAGCTAGAAGATGAGCCTGGTATCAAAATATTAGTAAAAAAGGAGATGTTTCATATGTTATAACTTGTTCTGACCATCCACCTATCCCACATGGTGATGCGGCTCATGAAAGTTTCACCATAAACGTGTTTTTCCAGTTTTCTCTGGTGACTTATTGGGAAAAAGATAAGCATCTATGATACAGACACTTGTTTCTGTTACTCTGTGAAATTTGTGCAGTTTTACTGTTGATACTATGATATATCCCACCATACTTACTCATAGAAAGAAAATGCTTCTGAAAAAATAAAATTTTGGCTCTAGATTGTGACACTTGGAGTGGGTGTTGAATTGATTTAGTTGCAGTTGTAAACAGAGCTTAAATGTATTTTCCAGACCTTGAAATTTGATTTGGCTGTAGCTCCTGTACTTAAGAATTTATGAGGGCTCAAAAATGTGCCAAATTTCAACCCAAAACTATATACTTTAAAAGCCTGTAGCTT
>JAVDPK010001920.1:224029-249643 GCA_034780415.1 Cichlasoma orientale
AGTTATTGTACAAAAGAACAGCTGATTTGGAGGGGCTCAGGTGGAACGTGCTCGCTCTTTTCAGTAACCTAGTAATCATCAGCACTTTTTATGCCACTCGTTCTTTCCTTAACGTGACCACTGCAAGTCTGTTTCCTCTTCATACATTTCAGGAACCACTTATAAGCTTGTTTTAAATTTTAAGTATTCTAAGTCGTTCAAACCCTTAATAATCATTACAGTTAAACTGTGGGTTATAGTTGGGACTTTGGCTGATGACTAAACTCACTGTTAAGATAAATGTGGAACACATATAAAGAAAATAAACTAAAAACTATCCTGCTAGTCAGTTTTTATGTATGTTTCCCCTTCTATTCAATTTAATTTAGTTTTATTTATATAACGCCAAATCAAAAAAACAGTCGGCTCAAGGCATTTTACATTGTAAGGTAAAGACCCTACAATAATTACAGGGAAAACCCAACAGTTAGAACGACCTTCTATGAGCAAGCATTTGGCGACAGTGGAAAGGAAAAACTCCCTTTTTACAGGAAGAAACCTCCGGCAGAACCAGGCTCAGGGAGGGGCAGTCATCTGCTGCGACCGGTTGGGGCTGAGGCGAGAGAGACAGGACAAAAGACATACTGTGGAAGAGAGACAGAGATTAATGATAATTAGTGATTAAATGCAGAGTGGGGTATAAACAGAGTTAAAAGAGGTGAGTGAAAAGAAACACTCAGTGAATCATAGGAACCCCCCAGAAGCTTAGGCCTTCTACCATAAAGCTTGAAGATTTATTCCAAATAAGACTTTCCTTACTCACTGTATGTCACATGAAGAAGGTGCACAGTCCTCCTTAACAAAACAACAACAACAACAAAAGCTAGCAGTATCATATCGTGATTGTTTATAAGTTTGTGCTGCAAAAATTGCCCGATTATCATTGCTCTCTTTTTACTTTTAAATACAGTACTCATGTGTCCACTAACAGGATATTTATCTAAGTACACCCTTTGATTCAATAGCTTGGAGAGCCACCTTTAGCAGTAATAACATGAAGTATTTTTTTTTCTGTATGACTTTATCAGTCTCTCACATTGCTATGGAGGAATTTTGTCCCATGTTGTTTAGGTTCATGGAGATTTGTGACCATTTGTTTAGGCACAGCTCTCTTAAGGTCCCACCACAGCAATTCAGTCAGGTTGAAGTTTATGACCCAATTTCAGCCAAGCTTTATGTGTCAAACACAAAGCCTCACATTTGACTCTAGAACACATTGGTGAGTTACACAGATGAGTTCATGGTCGACTCAGTGACTGTAAGGTGCCCAAATCCTCATACTCCATCACCGTGCTGACTGCTGGTATGAGGTGTTTGTGCTGATATGCTATGCTTGGCTTTTCCCCAACATGGTGCCATGTCTTTTGACCAAACATGTCCACTTTGGTCTCATTTGTCCAAAGGCTATTGTTCCAGAGGTCTTGTGGTTTGTTCAGCTGAAGCTTTGCAACCCTAAGCTGTCCTGCCATGTTCTTTTTAGAGAGAAGAGACTTTCTCCTGGCAACCCTTCCAAGCAAGCTATACTTGTTCTGTCTTTTTTTTAATTGTTTAGGTTTCACAGGACTTCAAACATCCTGTGAGAACTTTCTTTTTCACATGACTGTGCAACCTCTTCTTTCACTAGAAGATGTACAGTATAAGGTTTTATGTATGTATCTGCAATCACACTTGCACATACATTCATAATGCCAATTATCTATTTTGAGTGATTCCAATTTGTCACCTGAGAAATTAGACAGGAAGCTTTATTTTGAAGCCATGAAAGCAATGCAGCTGTTCTGTTAATACTTTTGGCCACAACTGAATAGGCTGCTGTCAAAAAGTGCATTCATTAATTGGGAGTTTGCCCGTTTTAGGCATCCTTGACCCTCCGAGGATGAAGCCTAATTCTTTTTGTACCTTTGCTTTTCTTGTAGGACCAAGAAGGGCCAAGCTGCAGTTACATAGGTGAGGAAGAAAACACAAATAAAGCTTCTAATGAAGACCAAGTGTGTTCAGCTGCCAAGAGGACAATGTTGCTAGCCCAGACTGGAGCTTGATTCATTCTCCACCCATCATCATAGTATTTGTTGTTGGGTAAGACTGAGGTTGCACCGTGTGGTAACCACAAATGAACCACTCCAAAATGTGTTTATGACTGCACAGAGACCACTTCTTTTAAAGGTTCTTGGAGCAGTTGTTTAGGTCCGCACCCAAGTCTGAGACAGCAAGACTAAACAATGCTTGTTTAAAAATACCCTCAACCTGATTGTAGTACAAACCATGATCGTTCCCTTTGGGGTCTATGGTAGCGTAGTGGCTAGGACTAATTCCTTGTGTCCATTTTTTTGGTCCACACAGACAGGTACAGGTGGATCAGAACAAAAGTTACTTCCCTGCATGCATGCTGGGCTATGCCCCAGTTGCTCATCAGCCATTAAAAAGACAAAGTATGTGAATTCAGCTTTTTTTTTCCTTCTAATAAACAACAGTGCTGCTCTTCTCCTTTTCTCCCCCTCTACATTTGTCTTTCTCCCTCCTACTTCTTATTTTCTATCTCTTTTCCCTCCCTCCCTCTGTGTCTTGTTCTCTTTTCCATAATAATTAGCTCCCCTCCAGCCTGACTTCAAACCCTGTGGTTGGAAATCTGCATTCCGAGGCTGGAGAGAGTCTGAGGAAGACGAGAGGAGAAGGAGACAGTTGGACAGAGCGAGAGGGCTGACGGCTGAAAGAAGCCATTGTTCCTTCATAAACGCAGATAAGCACCCAAGAACTAGAGGGCAAGTGTAGTCAAAATAGTCCGTGTGTGCGTGTGTGATGGCACTGATAAAGAAACTGAGTTTTCCTCAACAATTTAGATATTAATGGGTTGATGGCGGAGGTTGCTGACAGGGCCAAGATACAAATCTGATACACACCACCTCCTGTTTCTCCTTTTTTGGGGTCATCTTTTCCCTCTTTTTCTTACCATCTTGCTCCAGTTTTTTTCTTATTGTCTCTTATTCATCTTCTTCCTTTCCCATCTTTTCTCCTCAGTCCATTTTTCCACATCTTTATTTTTCCCTTTCTCTTTTTCCTCTACCTTTCAATTTAAAGACAGTTGTTTAGATCGTCCCTTTGCTGCCAGTTTTTTGTTTGTTTATTTGTTTTTATTGTGCATGGACCTATATGAGATGGCTGGGGCCATCAACCCATTGAGTTTGACATTTTGGCCATCGCCATCTTGGTCTTTAGAATCCAGACGTTAAATGATATTTGGGAGAAAGGATGCATCTTCGCAGGCTGGCTCTGAAGAAAGTCGGCACACCAAAGGGGTATCGTCTGAGTAGTGCAGCAATCTGGTGAAGTTTGATGAGGAAAGGTTCAGGTTAAATAAAGAGAGGTGTGTAGGAGTGTTTAAATGAGGCTTTGACCATCTTTTATAAACGGGCTGTGCCTTCTGCCAATCTCATTCATTTTAGAGCTCATCCACCTGAATGACCTCATGCCATGGGGAAGTGTCAGAATGCCTGGTCCTCATAGGGTATTGATCAGGTTTTAGAGAAATTTGCACATAATGATCATCTAATGGGTCTTCACCCAAATATATATGTGATATATGGCATTCTCAATGGATTTTAATTCTCATTAGTTTGTAAAATATAGCCAACCGATGACAACAAAACTTTTCTTTACTGTGATCTTGGTCGTGTTGGTGGTGCGATTAGGTGGAAGGATCTCCCAAACCTTTGTACTAAGTACAACCAAAGAAAGAGAGGCAACCTGCTCCTCACACAGAGCAAGAACATTTAATGTAACATTATATTTCTGAAATTAAAGGAATCATGCTGCACATGTTCTTAGAGATTCAAAGGCAGGGTTTTGTTTTTTTTCTGATCTACAGAGGTCATGTTGATTAACACGCCACTATTAAATGAGTGGCTGAAGGATAACATAGGCTCTTTAACCCCCTTCATAAATACACAGGTTAAAAATTTGGGATAATCTTTGACACACATTTGACGTTTGAAAAACAAATCAATTCTGTGGTCAAGAGGAGTTTCTTCCAGCTCAGAACCATTTCCAGACTAAAATATTTCTTTTTTAAACCATCAGGTCTGGAAAGGGTTCTGCATGCCTTTGTTACATCAAGACTGGACTACTGTAACTGCTGTATACCAGAGTTAGCCAATCATCTCTTGCTTGTTTACAATTAGTCCAAAATGCTGCTGCCAGATTACTGACTGGGACAAAAAAGAGAGACCACATTACTCCAGTATTAGCAGCCTTGCACTGGCTCCCTGTGCATTACAGAATCCAGTATAAAGTGGCACTGTTTGTGGTAACGCCTTAAATGGTCTTGCACCTGCATATGTGATGGATACGCTCCAGCCCTACGTTCCCTCGAGATCATCAAGTTCTTCTTCTCAATCACGTTTGATCATTTCCCGCTCAAAGCTAATCTCAAGAGGGGGACGTGCCTTTGCTGTCGTTGCACAAGGACTCTGAAATGACCTCCCGAGTGATCTCAACAAGCATCAACCCCAGGGAGAGTTGTTGCTGTGGTAACAACTAATGGGGATTTGAATAAAGAATAAAGAACTGGGACCATCTTTAAATCTACGCTGAAGATCAACCTTTTCTGTCAAGCTTCTGGAAACTGGTGATTTCTGGAACTGTGGGTTAGAGGATAGGTTGCTGTTGTGTTATTTTATGTAAATATTTTGAATGTAACCAGTCATTAGGAAGTCTTTTATTTTATTGTAAAGCACTTTGGTTTTAAAATGTATTTAGTTACTTATTATTTACAGTTGTTTTTTTTTTAGTCTAGACTCTTAAAGTGGTAAAAATTCCATTAATTCTAGACTTTTTGTCTATATTCAGAATTCAAATTAGAAAAGCTCTGGTTCAGATCCTCAATATACAAAATGTTTCACCGACTAAGGGCTCAGAACTAACATGATTAGACGGATAGTCTGATGAACCAAAGGACCCACACTGCAAAATAGATTATCCTAATAATAAATGTATAGCATATGGTTTGCTGCTTGCTCTTGTAGTTTACGGTTTGAAAAATGTTGTAATCTCAGCCTGATTTAAACCCAGAATATGACCATTTTGTCATGAAATATCTGCCCTTTGTACTCACAGTGGGCATCGGCACTTCTTAGAGTTGAATAGAGTCACATTGCTGGATGCGTAAAAGCTTTAAATATTTAACCAGAATGACATCAATCTCACTCATAACCGTGATTCTCTTGTTCTTTACAGCTTTCTCCCAACTTCTTTTTTTGTACTTTCTTACAACCTCTTTTCTACATCGGGTTCTCCTTGTGTAACAGCTGTTATATCCCCTTCTCATCAATCTTCTCTCCTCCCTTGCTTTCATTTCCGGCTTCTAAATAATTCCGTCTCTTTCCTTTTCCGGCTCTCATCTTTTATTTTTGTCATCATTCTCCGTATTCTTTCCTTCTGTCTAATTCCTCTTTGCTTTCCCTAATTTTCTTTGACATTTTCTTTTTCTTTCTTTAATTTATAACCAAGCTACTGTTCATCCAGCTCCATGCTTCCCTCACTCCTCTATAAAATAAAATAAAAAAAAAAAAAAGCTCAACATATAATCTGTTTTATCTTTAATCTGGGATGCCTTTTAAGAGTTTTGTGTATTAATTTCACAGTATGCATTACATGTTATAGAATATCAACCAGTCGCTTTCATTGATCGATGCTGCAGTCGCCTCCCTGGTGATGTTTTAGTGGTAAAACAATATGAGATTCAATCTTTCAATACCAATCTGCTCTATTGATTGTGGATACATTTAGCTTCTCTCCTCAGGGTTACAGTAATGCCGTAAAACAAATCATTAAGAACATTTAGACTGGGATCATGTTTCTTTTAATGGAGTGGCAAAGAGTCGTCGCTCATTCTACACCTATGATCTAAGATCAGCAAAAGATGCCCTTCTATAATTCAGTTCAGTTCGGCCCTTCATTTAAACTAACTTTAATTTAAAATGAAAACATCAGCAGTACCTTCTGCTGCTTGGTGAGAAGTATCAAATGGCTTTCTTGTTTGGTGAGAAGCTGGCGAGGGATCTTTGGTCAGGCCTCAGGATTTGGAAGGCTTTTAATGAAGTCAAAAACTGAACTGAGTTTTCATAGAAAAACATGGTTTGGTGATTAAAGAAGTGACATTCCATGTTCCAACAACCAGTTTCAGCAATGTGGGACCAATCTGCCAAGTCCTCCACCAATCCACATTGTACCGGACTCCTAAGGTTCCCCCAGCGGCTGGTGGGTCTACCAGATGGCTGATCTATGTGGCTCCACCTGAGCTTAGCCAGGTCCCATGAGCTAAGGCCTGGCTACGAAGCACTTCCCAGTGAGCCATTTCCCAGGGCCTGGCAACCCCGATCTGGGCAAGGTAGCTTGGACTAATGTTGTAGTTTTTATGAGAGGCTTTTAATTTGGCCTAGCCCCTCACGCAGGCTTGAAAGACCCTACCAGGGGAAAACAGCCTCCAACAATATAGCTCCCTGGATGTCATGAAGCTCCTGGCACACAAGTTTTGTGCCGATGTTAACGCCGGAGGAGGTTTGGACTTCAGCAATTATTGAGTCAGCGGAGCATTGGAGGCTTTTACGCACTACTTTTTTGCCTCAGCAGTTGGAGACCCTGTGGCTGAGTTGCTGAGGTTCTTCAACACTTCCTCTTTGCAATAATGCCACTTCCAGTTGATCATTGACTATCTAAGAGTGAAGAAATTTCAGCAGCTGACTTGTTGCAACGGTGGCATCCTGTTACAGTACCACACTCGAATTCAGTGAGTTTTTTTCGAATGACCCATTCTTTTACAAATGTCTGTAAAGGCAGACTGCATGGCTTGGTGCTTAAATTTGCAAACTTGTGGCAATGCGGCTAAAAACACCTGAATTCAAAGTTTAAGATACTTTTAAAATTCTTTTGTTCATATATTGTTCTATAGTGTTATAGTTCAACAAAAAAACAGATATACATCAATATGACAACACATTTTTGTTTTGTTTTGTGTTTTCTTGCCACTGATCAATAGGTTGATGACATAGAACCTGATACTGACTCCATTACTGCCTTCATCAATAATTCATCATCAGCTTCAATTTAATACAGAAACAAACCACCGGCTCAAGTTTCTAAGTGACACCATGCATTTGTCGCTTTTTGTCTTGCAGATCTTCAAGATAAAAACTGATTAATGCTTATAAAATTATGCTTCTTGTTGTTCTGGATTTTTCTAGTTATTTAAACAATGCATGCACATTATGAATTCATTGATACCCTTTTCGTGTACTTTTTTCTTTTGAATGATTTTTATCATAATGTAAAAGTTGTTTGTACTACAGTATTTTTCCTGAAGCCTCACATAATATTTTGTGTTGCTGTTCATACCATTTAATATCACGTCTGAAGTCAGAAGAGCGTTGCTCACTGTGAGATGACTGCTCACAGTTGGGTTTCATGTCAGGTCAAAGGGTTTTTTTTATATGAAAGCATGATCAAGCCTTGAACAGACTTCACAGCCAAAGCGAATGTGTTATATATGCAGTTCAAGCTACTGTGCTGCACATGTGTACTGCTGTCTGTGTACGTGTGCTTCTATCTTTCTGAGGACCAGTTTGTGTTTGAGATCCTTTCAGGACATTTTACCTCCTTTTCTTTTCAAGCACTGAGACTTAATTGTGTGGTGACAGATGGGGATTAGACCTGTGATGGTTAGCTAGGACGATGCTTTCTGTAATCACGGGTCCCCACAAGTGTAGAAATCCAAACATAGCTGTGCGCCTCAGCTTGTTATTTGAAATCAGTTGGACTCCGGCACCTGCTGAGCGTTAGACACATCATCACAAGTTCACCTGGAGTTCATGACCCCGCACGCGTGTACACACCTGCGGTAATCCCCACAGTTTATCTCTCGTTTGATCTTCCCGTCAGCACCCACACCGTTTATCACATTCTCTTTCACATTTCCCTTTCATTCATCAAACGTTTACTTCCTTCTCATTCCTTGTTTCTATTTCTCAATCTCTCTGCTTTGTTTCACTTAATGTACCAGTCAATCACGTTATGCAACACTTTCTTGCTTCTGTCGTTGTGTTGTTTCTCAATGAGTCACACCTCTTCTCTTGCATTCTTTTTTTTCCGCGATTGTAACAGAAGGATTAAATAAACAAGGGAATTTAACAGAATTCTATTTTAGTATGCAACCAAAGTAGAAAGCGAAAGTAGCTACTTGATGACATGTGACCAGTTATTTCTCAGCAGATTGGGACTTTCTAGAGGTCGGTGGCCGGGCTTCCTTTGGTCCACTGCAAAATGACACGCAGGAGTATCATTTTAGTGTCCTGGGGAATAAAATGGTTATTGTATTACTGACGAGAACAAAAATATCATTTAGTTTAATGTTGACCACACACAATTTGGCTCTATAGGGATGGCAACATTGGCCAACACAAATATTTGAATGACTGTTGGATGAACTCCCCTGAAATGAAAGTGGCCTCTTTCCAACCATCCTACAGATTATTTGGTGCAGTAAAATTAAGGGGACCCTTGATTATTACAGTATAACAGAGCCGGTTACACCTCAGGGATATCAGTCTGTCTCTTATAGAAGCACAAACCACAGTGAATCAACTTCAGCTGCTTTGATACAAATGAAAGTAACCACAGGTGCACTGAAGAGGCAAAAATAAGACAAACCTCAACACCACAGAACATGGAGGAGACACCGGGAGATGGGCTGTTACACAAGGACAGGACAACAGGGCCATAGAAGGGCTTCAACCAATCAGCAGGACAAGTATCTGCTCCTTTTTGTGGAGAAGAACAGGAAGAACACTACCAGAGCCCTAAAAAATGACCTCTAGTGCACCAGCATCTTTTAGTGGGACCTGTGCTCACAGCGCGGCACAGTGCAGCTCAACTGGAACTCTTCAGAAAACACCAGAACTGAAGGTCTTCCAATGGTGCCCCGTTCTCTTCACAGATAAGAACAGGTTCATGCTGAGCACATGTGACAGATGGCGCAGCATCTCCAGACTCTTTCACGTCTGGTAGCATCTTCAGTGAAAGTTCAGCAGCCTTTTAAACATGGCACTGAGTTCTGTTTTAATGCAGAGGGCAAGGATTAAACTCACTGGCAAACAGTGAGTTAAACAGTCTTTATTCATGATCAGTAATATACAGTTTAAAATCCTTCATATTCTAAAAAGGTGACGTGTTGGAAATGCATCATTTAGATTCAAATACAGTGCATTACTCTCTGGGTTGGGTCATTTTCCATTGGGATCACTGAACTCATTAAAACATTGAGAGAAATGAGGAATTTTACCAAATAATCTGAAACCATCACATGTAAAGATTAAACTTGATTAGAAAGACATTAAATCCATATTTTATTTATGCAGTGGAGTTATCCGAAAAAGAAAATGAAATAAATGTGAGGGAGTTTCAGTCTGTGTACACAGAGTGATGGATAGAAAAACACTGGGTGCAGCCTTCTCAGATGGGAATTTCTGAAGGAAAAAGTTGCACGGATAAACTCGAAAGTACATGACATGAAAAATCCCGGACCAAAGAGGGCAAACCTCCAAAACACTTCCTCCTCATTTCCTTATAAACTGATCACAAGAAGAACTTCACCTTTGTTGTTAAAAACAAAACGAAAACTGCAACTTGTCTTTAAACGGTCTGATTAAGCCCCGGTATTTAGCTGTAAGAAACATTTTCTCTGGAAGTTCTGTCAGCTGTAGCTGGAAGTGCAGGTTCTGTGTTGCCAGCCCGAGCTCCTGGATCGCTGCAGACAGTTTAAAAAAGAAATGACAAACCAAGAGCAGTTCACACATGTTTGACAGGCCATCATGCAGGGAAACCCCCCTGAAGCAAGGAGGAAAATCACACACCTCATACATACCAGAACACATGCCAACTGACAGTTCAGTTGCCTGCCAGGATATACTGACACCTGTTCAAGTGCACGTGCCCGCACAGGCTAAGTATCGCACGCCTGGATTAAAAGTGGCACTTAAAATTTTATTACACCCATAATTTCCTGTTCACCTTATTGTCCACCAAAATTTCATCTGTTTTTAAAAAGCAGAGAGAAAAAATTTACCCTGCATTTTATTTTGTTTTTTTACTCTTGAAGGAGGAGGACATTGTTTCCCATTTGTCCCCAAACATCAATTTAATTATTTCAGTCATTACATAAGTCATTATTTGATGAACTCTAACATTTCCTCCTCCCAGCCGGCAGTCTTTTGCAAACAAGTTCTGCTGCTTCTGGCTGCAGACTCATCTCGTTTCTGGTGAAAACCCCCTGAAGTTTACTGGAAACATTGCTTGCAAGAAACTGGATGAGCTAAATCTGATTTTTCTCAGCACCCTATGTGTCATTTTATAAACTTTACCCAGCAGTTTTGCCCTGGGCTGCACATACACAATTGAAACTGTTGACACCTGCTTAAACCTCCCTATGTTTCCTGCACTTTAGCATAGTGATACTAGACTAAAACTGGTGGGGTGCAACCTTGCTAAATGCAACTTTTAAATTCTAAAGTGGACACTAGTTTATAACCAGTGAGTAACACTGAAAGCTTAAAAGGTAATCTGTAATCCATTACATTGCAGCAATACTGAGAGTGATCTTCTCCACTACATAAGCAGATACAAGTTTGTCAACTGCAGCTTTAGCTGAACTATGAGCCAGGCGTTGCAGTTTCTGTGCTGTAGCATCAACATCACCACCTATTTATCTTACAGGTGCTTCATTAGTGTGAAGCAGAGTTTTGCAGCAGCTGACATATATTTACAGCCTGACAGAAAAAATGGCGTTGGTCTCTATGAGGAGTTTCCATGTGACGTATTGGTGTCTTTTGGAGCACTTTTAATGGATTATCTGGCTACAATTAAGGCTTACTATGTGATCTATATACATCGAAAATGTTTGTGTTCCAGTTTTAGTGAGTGAAATTCCTGCATGAAGTGTGTTATTATTAATGTTATTTAGTTGTTTTACCACATGATCCAGTCCTGAGATGGGCTCTTTCACAGCAGTCTGTTTACTCAGGCTTTGTCCTCACTGGTTATTGCCTGCTCTTAGTATTTGTGATGATGTGTGGAGTGGAGTGTAGAGTGGGGTCATGTTCACAATCCATTAAAATTTGGCTTACATCCACCAAGGTCGACACAATGATTTATTGGTCAGAAATTGCAAAAATCCTCTAACTAAGAAAGAAACTATAATTCTTATAAGTGTGGTGTGTTTGTTCAGCTTAGAGACAGTCCTTCTTCAAGGTCAAATAAGGTCAAACTTTCATAAAGTGTCTTGTGTCTTTAAAGCGATGCTTAAAATTCTGCTCCTTTTGTTTGTATTGGTAGCATTTTAGAAATGATGCTGGTATATGGGATTCTAAATAGCACATTATAGTTTACATCAAAGTAGCATGTCACATTTGACCTCTGACCTCACTTTTACATTTCACATCTGCCTTTCTTTCAAGTTGACCCCAAAATGTTTTATATATTTAAAGAACGTATTGCCAATAGAAAGATAATTAATCCACATGAATAACAAATAATTTAAAAAATATCATACTCAAAATTATGTCAAGTACAATAAAAATGGGTTTCAAATTAAAAAGTATGTTTAAAAAGAACAAAGAAAACAAAATGAATATATACAAAATACAATAATATTCCCTTTAATTGCCCCCTCTACCGTTTGGTAGAGGGCTATACTGTATGTTAAAAACTATGGGGTAAGTTAAAAAAAATCATTTTGGTTATTATGGACTCAAATGAGTAAGAAATGCAAAAATAAATAAATAAATAACCCAAATCTGTTTTTTTGGTGGTGTAGTTAAAGGGTTAAAAGTAAATACTGCCCAGAGACTGAGCTGCCTTGATGGAGGTTTGTACTCTCGGGGTGCTTCGTATTCGTTTGCTGTTTTTTAACTAGCAAGAGATACATTTCATTCAGGATACCAGCAAAACTACTTCTTACATAACAGAAGCAGCTTAACCCCCGCTGCACACTATTAGACCTCTGCCTTAGTACCACATATTTCAAATACGAGGCTTTCTACAAACCAAAGCATGGATGTGGATGACACCAGGGTCAAAATCAAAACCCAAGATGCCTTTACTGACTACATCAACTCAGTGGCTAAAAACATTCCATTCACCAGGGAAGATATTAGGGACAATAGGTTACCGTTCCTGGACTGTGCTGTGCTCCCTGCGGAAGATGGAAGCCTCAACACTGAAGTTTACCGGAAGCCCGCACACACAAACCAGTACCTACTCTTTGACTCCCACCAGCCACTAGAACATAAAATTCGGGTGATCAGGACCCTGTAACACCTGCTGGAAATGTTCACATTTTGGACCATGAAGACAGGTGTTTTGAACGTGGAGTAAAAGAGGCCAACTATGTCCACTATGAACAACCATCATTGAATCATTGGCTGACCAGCTGTCAGCCACCTACAATGCGTTCTTGAGAACCCTTCCCATGCACCTGAACCCCATTCACACCTTACTTCAGGTGACCTCGATAGGTCACTATAGGGTGAAGCAAGGTCTCACAGTGGTTTCACCCGAAACCCCTGGTGGTAATGACCCACGCCTTTTTTGACACCTTGGTGCATGTGATGACACACATGATTAATAGTAGGTCAGCGACCACCTCCAAAGGGGACAGCCCACACTAGGGCTTAAATACCTGGGACTCTTCACCTTTTGGTTTTAGAACTGAAGAAGCCTCTTGGGTGAGAGGGGAAACATCTTCAAAAATCTTAAGGAAGTCCAGTCGCCTTTTTTCAAAATCTTGAGACTAGAGGGCACATGGACATCCACTGTAAAAACAAATAATTATAATTATCTGCCAGTACATTACGGCTTTTTGCTGATGTTTATGGTCATTCCCAGAAATGGTAAATGGTAAAATTCAATGCAGTTAAAAAATATGGGAAAACATCAGTAAATATTTATACGGGAAATTCCTTGATTTTTAAAATGGTACATTGCACTGTATTTTTACAGAATCCTTTTTTTTTTTTTACAGCGTCCGCATGAGCCCTCGCTCACACCCTCTGATAATGAAATTTATGTGACTCACACCCAAGAGAACACTCGCATACTCACGGATGCAGAAAGTATAACGCCAACATTACACACTAAAATCATGTGGTTAAGTTCACAAAAAGTTTATGGCGTGCACATTTGAAAAAAATTATGCAGACAGCTCCCCGGTGCATTTCAATGTGATTCCACAATTGCCATAACCTTGTGTATCGCAGGGCTGATGCCAAAGGACACCTAGTGTGAGATGCAAAAGGTTTTGACAGAACAACAGGATCTGACGCCCTGGGAAACAGTGCCGTTTTGGAAATTCAAGAATAGCTTCCAGGTGCAAGAGGAGATTAGAGAAGAAGGTTTTAATGTTCGCAAGCTGATTTTCTTTTTTTCTTTCTGCTGGAAGCATATTTTTAAAAAAAAAAAAGACTTTACCTTTTAAGCACCGCTTTCACAGCACTGTGTAATGGTGATATGACAATAAAATGGAAAACAAATACAGATCACAGAACCTGCCTCCATTCATGAAAGCCATCAAATTATGTCCACACGCCCTGACCAACAGGACACAGAGAAACACACACACCCCACACACACACCGCACACACACACACACTCTGTTCCCTTGAAGTGGTTCATCTTGGAGTACTTACTGTGGCAAACAGACTCTCCTGGCAGCAAAACTACAAACAAACAGAACCGAACTGTTTGTTCTTCCCACAAGCTGTGTGTGATTTGGTGTGTGTATCCCAATTGTAAAGCCAGTGTTACTTTCAGTCATATTTCATGTTGTTTGTGAACATGTGTCCATGTTATCATTTATTTCCAAACTGCCTTGTGTACAGTTGTGTGTTCTTCTTTTGTGACCACATAAGTGTGTGCAGTATGCGTCTCTCCAGCCTTGTCTTTGAAGTACGCGTACGTTTTTACATCTGCACTTACTGCTTTCTCGCTCTCTCTCTTTTTCAGCCTCCATTTCTGTCTTCCATCAAACTAGAGAAAAACTCTACTTTCTTCTTGATGTTCACAAACCACAGTGGTCTGCTGGCAGGGAAATAAAAGCAGATATGAAGGCACTGAGACATCACTCAGTCACTGTGCTGAGACCCCGAACCAGACCACCGATTTCTGTGTGTTCCCCACATAGCAGTTCTCAGTCCCATTGTTGGACTCTCCTTGGAGCGTCCAACAGCAAAATGAATATTCACAACGGAAAACACGAGAGATTAGAGTGCAGCTACATTTTGCTTCCCGGTAACAGTTCCAAGAACAATGTTCAGGAAAGAGCCGCCATTTGTCTCTGCATCAAGAAAGTGAGGCTGTTTAAGGGAATATTCAAGTGGGATTTAATCAAGTCTGTGGTCTTTTTAATGTTGGGGTTCATTTATTTATGAAAGCATCCAGCTTGTTGAAGATTTGTTACCAACAGTATCGTGTTTCACCCATTAGGCTGCTCATTGTTTCTTTCACAATGCTCGCTTGTCTAAAACTTAATGAATCCTTACTCTAAGTAACACAGCGGTTCCACACTAGGCCCAAAAGATTTTTTTATTCAGATTTGACAAAACTGAGCAACAACATGAGACTGAGAATCAATCCCCTCTTTCCAATCACCTGCCTTCTTCTTTCGGGTCAACGCAGTTGCTCACCTGCCTCCATCTCACCCTATCTCTAGCATCCATCTCTGTCACACCAACCCTCTACATGTCCTCCTTCGCTACATCCTCAAACCTTCTCTGTGGTCTTCCTCTTTCCCTCCTACCTGGCAACTCCATCTTAAACATCCTTTGTCCATATACTGTATTCACTGTTCCTCCTCTGCACATGTCCAGACCATCTCAGCCTTGGCTTTCTTACTTTGCTTCCAAACTGCTCGACCTGAGCTGTCCCTCTGATGCACTCATTTATGATCCTGTCCATTCTGGTCACTCTCATTGAAAATCTTAGCATCTCCAATTCTGCTACCTCCAGCTCGGCCTCCTGTCTTGTTGTCAGTGCCACCGTCTCCAAGCTGACTACCACTTTGTAAAGCTCTCACTCGTCTCCACCCACCCCACCCCATCTACATGCTCTTCTCCACCTCTCGTGCACTCTTTATTACTTTGGATGGTTGACCCCTGGTATTTAAACTCATCCTTCACTACCTCTTCAGTACCTCTACTTGCACATTTTCACTAGCCTCTCTCTCATTCCCACACATGTATTCTGTCTTGCTTCTAATGACTTTCATTCCTCTTCTCTCCAGGGCATAGCTCCACCTCTCCAGTCTCTCTTCCACCTGCTACCTATTCTCACTACAGATCACAATGTCATCTGCAACAATAATAATAACACATTTTATTTGTAAGCACCTTTCAAACACCCAAGGACACTTTACAGAAAAAAACAAAAAAACAACAAAAAAGAAACAGAATTCAAATGACCTGGGAACTAAAGTGAGTAGGCTATCTTAAACAGGTGAGTTTTGAGTTGTGCTTTGAAGACAGGAAGAGACTCAATATTACGGATGTCAGGCAGGAGAGAGTTCCACAGTCGGGGAGCGGAGCGGAGTGGGATAAAGCTCTGTTCCCCATGGTGCTGAGGCAGGCAGGGGGCACACTAAAGCAGATGGAAGAGGAAGAACGAAGGAAGCGGGTGGAGGAGGTGATGAGGAAAAGATCAGATAGATAGAGAGAGGACAGGTTGTGGATGGCTTTGAATGTATTCAGAAGAGTTTTGAAGCATCATAGTGGAGCCATCAGTGTATTGTAAATCCAATTGCAGCAGCATCTACTCTGAGGTCCTGTTATGTTTTCAACCTTTGTTAATGGCATTACTCTGGTACTCACATTTTCATGTAATTGTCAGAATACTTTAGTTTCTCAAACTCTTGTTTGAGATCTTCTACAGATCTATGCAGTACATAAAAGCAAGCCCGGGGTGGTGTTTTGACACCCACTTTGAATGTTTTCAGCTCATTAAATGACCGACTTTGCTAGATGGTTAAACAATGTTTACTATCTTTACTTCTGGGAAAAGAAGTCTAGTACTGTACCTTGCAAAGGTGACCTTTCACTTTTTAACCAAAATTAAATGCAAATATTTTAAATGCAGACTTAGCCAGCAAAACAACATCCATGTACATCTAGTGCTTAGGGGTTGTTGGATCCAGTGAAATAGATAGTAAGCCAGAGGGTACCATTCACTGTAATCACTAATAAACTACTAGAATGACCCAGAGCGTGTGAGTGACTTCTTGAGGCCTTGTAAATAATTGCGCTTACAATCTTAAACCTTATAACCTAAAAAAAAATTGAGCTTTCTAATGTGTGTTTAATATTGTAAACGGCTGCATTTGAATGAGTGAACCCATCAATTAAAATGAAAGTAAATGGCACGTAAAAACAAAACTGTAGTATGAAACTAAGATTACGTGGGAGTTTCATTCAAGTCTCCTGAGTGAAACTGGTGCATTGATTTATGTTTGTTGTTCTTTCAGATTAGGAACACTGACGTGTTTTCTTTAGATGACAGAAGCCATCCCAGCAGATGTTTGTTTTGTTTTTTTAAACTGTCATTGATGGGATTGTGAGTGTAAAAACAAAACTTAAGCCAAATTATAATATGAAACTAAGATTACATTGGAGTTCAACTCAAGTCTCCTGGGTGAAATTGATGTACTGATGTATGACACTGCAACCCTTACAACCTCTTTACATAGACTTTTGTTGTGGTTTCAAAGTGGAAACATTGACAGGTTTTTTTTAGATGACAGAGCCCATTCCAGCAGATGGGTGGTTTGTAAAAAATGTCTTTAATGGGACTGGGATTCATCACAGCATCACTGCTATAAATAGTTAACTTGAACTGACAGAAAGCACCTGGTCCTGCTTGTTACCCATCCACAAGTTTTCCGACCTTTCTGATTTACATGTTAGTGCTTTCAGTACTTCAAGCTTGCTAGCACACAGATTACAGGCTGCCTACCATCTGTTCGACTTGCATGCTGGCTGTGCTTTCGCACATACATTTGTTTTTGTTTGTGCGCTGGATTCATGTGGTTTCCAAAAAAGACACAAAGTTTTCATGCATGCTCTTCAGAGTCTGTAAATCATTTGGATATCTGGATTGTCACTGCATTAGCACCTTTATGAAGATTTAACTTTATCAGAATACAATATGCAGCAACGGCGCATGGCAAACCTGAGCGGGGAATATGTGTTGTTAACGGTTGGCGATCTTTGAAGCTGGTTTACAGATGTAGCCAAGTTTGTTTTATTTCTTTTCCACACAGCTGCCACAGTACAGCTTCACCCTAAGGGAAAAGTACTTGAAAAGTTTTGTCCATTAAAAAATTTCCATGAATTTTCTTCTGCTTATCCATATGCTGGTCCTGGGTCATGGACCCAGAGTTTTGAGTGTTTGTGGACTTTGAATTCTTTGAGATTCTATTTGGTTCTGAGTTTGTTTATTAATTATATTTGATTGTAATGCTCCTTTGTATCTTCAGACTTTAGGTCTTTGTTTTAGTTCCTATTTATTTACGTTAGCATTCTGGGTAAAGGTTACGGTTATCTTTAACCCTAGAGCTTTCCCAGCAGTCATGGGGGCTGGGCAATATGTCGTCCAATCAAAATTAGGATTACTTGAACATCTTTTATATATATATATATATATATATATATATATATATATATACACATATATATATATACACACACACACACACAGAGTAGTAAATGAAATTATTAGTCCACCAGTCATAAAAACGAGAGCACACATTTTTTAGAAATCTGTCAAAAACTTCTCTAAAACTAAAAAAACAAAACATTTTCATGCTTACATTTGAGCCGTCACACTGGACTCCTCTGAGAATTTAGAACTTAAGTACAACAACCACTGAAACTAATTTTTCCATTTAGGAATGCAAATAAATTTGGGATCTATAAAGAAAATAATAATTTTACTATTTTTTTCTACTTTTTTTGGTAAAACAGTAAATTTGATGACAATCATTATATTTTAATATTAAAAATATTATTTTGACTACAGAGCTTGTGCATGCTGGTGGATTAACCATTACAGAAACATTACCAATACTGTTAATTTAGGGCAGCTGTGGCATAAACCTTACATTGCATGGTGGTCTGGTATTTATGCCTTCATAGTTCACTAGGTTTGTACTATAAATATCCTCAACTACTAAAGCTAAAGCAAGTGTTGTAACAGATTGGTAGGATTATCTTTGCTCACTGAATCTAGTTTTCCCAGAATTTTCTGTTTTCTTCTTTTTGTTTGCTGTTGTTGTTACTAAAGCCAAAAGTGCGTCCAAACAACGGATACTGCATTTTTACTTGGTACAAACTGCTCAACTTTTCCTCAATGATGCTTCCATGCTGCAGACCTTTGACAGACAACACACAGTACTATGTTTTAAAGTAGACGGTACATACTGGGGGGAGTAGCAACAGAATAATAAACCTAATAACCAACACGGGGAAGATTACATCTATTAGATGTTCCGACTGTTTTTTTTTTTTTTTTGTTTGTTTGTTTTTTTCATTTTCGATTAATTGCTCAGCCCTACACCTTGAAGAGGTTGCCTGTTGGCAGGGCTAACACAGAGAGGCAGCCAGCCATTCACTCCAACATTCATACCAGTTAAGCTAACACGCATGTCTGGATGGTGGACGTGGCATACCCAGAAAGAGCGTGTGCAAGCTCCAGCCAGGTGGTGGATTCAAACCCAGGACCTTCTTGCTGTGAGGCAGCAGTGATAACCACAGTATCACTGTGCTGCCTGTTTAAAAAACAGTCTTAGCATTTTTAGCAGTTGCCCCTTAGCTTGCGAGTCAAAAGAGTGCTCAAAAAAAAAAAAAAAAAAGCTTTCCAGATATCTTTTTTACTTTATATTTTATTACAGGAGTATATTTAACAATCATAGTAACAAAAAGGAAACAAGGAAAGTAGCACAAGACATTCATATTTAAACTAAATGATTTTTTTCCTGTATAAAGAAAGACAAATATGTACAGAATGACATAAGACAGGTT
Organism: Cichlasoma orientale; assembly: GCA_034780415.1. Classification (NCBI taxonomy): domain Eukaryota; kingdom Metazoa; phylum Chordata; class Actinopteri; order Cichliformes; family Cichlidae; genus Cichlasoma; species Cichlasoma orientale. The sequence goes on from JAVDPK010001920.1 coordinate 243,175, forward strand.
CAGACACCGACAGGTGAGAGGAAAAGGAAGTGTAGTCGCACGGCACTTAAAAAATAAAACATACCTCACAAGTGCTTTTTTGTTTCCCATAATTAATATCAAATAAAATGCAGTGATAATAAGTCTGAATAACAAAACAAATAATAATTATTACAGTAATCAAATTGTCAATATTAACATTTTAAACACTGTTTACAATATAATTGAAATACATAACATTCTAAATACATCCAATATTTCCAAGACCTTCTCATTTAGGCTAAAAACTCTAAATCTGTAATAGAATAAAAAATAGCATTTCAAATATCTTATAACAACAATATTAATCGTACAATAACATTAATATTAGGTTATTAGTAGATGTAAATAGCTGATTTTCCCCATGGCTTGCTAATGAAAGGAATATTGTACAAATTAATATACACTATAAACTATTAATGCTCTTGATTTCACAAAATGAAAATATCAGCTAAATTATATATATATATGTATCAAAAGGGAAAGAAATAGCAAATCTCACTCGATACAAACTATTGCAATCTAGATCTCTCAATTAGAAAATGTACACAAGAAAAGCAGCAAAAACAAACAAAAAAAATCTACGTTCATATTTTTTCATCATGACGAAATCAGTGGTGTGGTTGGTAGAAAGAGTGAACAACATCTGGCACAGGCAGGATCCATCTGGAATGTTAGTGGACAATAGGATGGTCCAATAAAAAATAAAATTACCAAAAAAAAAAAAACCTCTGAGTGTGACCTTGCCCTCCCCTGAAACCTCATTGGTCCTTCTCTCCCAAGCACAGAAATTAGACCTCTGTCCAAGGATTTTAGAATCCCAAACAAGTCCCAGATTTCCACTGTAGAAGCTTTCCGTATATGGGAAAACAGAACTGAATGTTCCTTTCCAATTATGGAACACAAAAAGCTCCAAGAGTTCTGATTGTGCAATCAGCTCAAGCAATAAATCTCTTTCAGCTCATAAAGTTGCTTAAACCATGGAATTTATTTTGTTTTTGCATTCTTAGCGTTGATTGGAGGAGCAGCAAAGACTGAATGTCACCAAAATGGCCGCCCCGGGGAGCCGCGCAAATAAAAACAGCACACAAATAAACAAACGCAGAATGACAAAGCAACACTCAAGCAGCATGTATGTAGGTCTTCTCTCCACCTCCGCCTCATCCCTCTTCTTTCTCCTCTGCCCACCCAAAAAAAGTTTCACCGCTCTCTCGGAGCAAGTCCTTAAGTTACTTGTGTCCTTGTTGAGCGACAAAGCCGCCACTCGAGAGAGTGCAATCTCAATGCAACTTGGTAATGTGGTATAAAAATCAAAGCACAGGTTCAGAGAATTTACAAAGTAGACCTGGACCATATTACTTTTGATCTGGATTCCGTTGCTTTTATCTTGTGTGATGCCAAATGGGAGTTCCTGTCGGCTGTTTGTGCTTCCACCAACAAAATTGTTTCCTTTGGGGGGGATGCAAAATGGTTGCAGAAGGTAACATGTCAAGTAGAAAAAGAAATGCTGTTTGAAGTCCCTCACCCCCACCCCACGATTCATCTTTTTTTTTTTTTCCCTGTGTGGGCAGAAAGCATCGATCCAGCTCTGAAGTTACGGCAGCGAGTAAAGAATAGTCCTGTTATGTGCAGTCATAATTAAATATTAAAGAAGGCTTATCCGTTATACACCACAGTGCCTACTCTGCACCTGAGTTTATTCACAATCAAAATTATTGGGGATTTGTATATATGGGCAAGATTTTTGACTTAATGCAGATGGGCAACCTGAAAAAAATCACAAGGTTCAACTTGAGGAAACAAGGGATTTTTTGAGTCTCTCTTCAACCTAGTTTCCATTTTTAGGGCGTGTGAGTGTAATTAGCCACAAAGATGGCACTGACCTTTCAGCATGCATTTATACCATCGAGAAGTATCTCAAAGAGTTTGAGGATCCCTAGTTCCTCTCTTCTTTACTGTGATTGCAGCTGTACTTTGCATTAAAATCCCCCCGGATAAAAGCTCTGCAGCTCTTAATGTGTTTCTATGTGTTTCTTTGTGATGCTAGTACTTTGAGAAGCTTATTTTACTTTATGGTGCATAAGTGGAGGTAATATAGAAACTGTTAGAGGCAGATAGGAAGGGCAAGGTTGTCATAAGAAACAAGTTGCCCCCTTACGTCACTTCAGTATGGTTTGAGTACTGCCCCTTGACATAGCGTATCTTCCTCATTAGAATACATTCTTCATTTCTAAGCACAGCTCTTTCCTTTACTGTATTGATACTTGACACTAATTAGCAGTACAAGGTTAAACCACTGAAAGTATTTACTGCATCATCATCAATAGTATAGAGCTAAACTGATGCACAACCTGCCACCCAGTGTGCAATGATCCTATAGGGTGCATCTGAGTGCTAGTAAAGAATCTGAGTTGGAAAGGACCCCCAAAAAAGGTAAGAAGAGAAAATGACTAAGGATCACGAAACCTGAAACTTTTAAGTCTGTATATCCATCTCTCTTACCCTGCTATACAACTGAAATGCTTCACTCATTCTGTTTAAGCACAAGCAAAATGCTAGAATATCATATTTGTTCATCCTATACCCTGTTTCATCCATCCACCTCCCTTCCACAACCGTCTTGACTCTAACTTTTCTACACTTCATTTCACCAAAAGTACCACCACACTTGTCTTTCTTCCTTTGTGCACTACCCACATTCTCTTTCAAATTATATTACATAGCTTTTTTTTTGTACATACTTTTTGTTTGTATAGTTCTTTAAAAATACACAGAATTGAGCATAATTAGGAACTTTTTTTGGCAGCTTCTTTCTTTCTTAAAGGAAAGTCCCAATCATCGTCAGCTGTAACAAGAGATGAAGACTTCTCCATCTTGGCAGAAAAAAAAGGTGGAAAGGAAAAGATACCTAAAAATTTCTTCCATCCTTTCTCAAATCTTCTCCCTAAAGACTCACGCCCTCTCTTCCCCCACTCTCACTCATCAACTCTCCACCCTTTTTAAACTGTCGCTCCTAGGAGCTCTTCGGACTTGGCCATGATCTCATTTTGGTTGGAGTCCAAACCGTAGAACTTAACCTTCAGCCCGTCGACTGGGTGGACAACGGGTACTGTGATCACGCGGGGAAACTGCCGCGTAGCCAGCTCGAAGCGGCTGGTGCACGCCAGCTCAATTGCCAGGATGCGAAGGAAGAGGGTGGCGAGCTGCTTTCCCAGACAGGACCTGACGCCACCACCAAAAGGCAGATAGTGGAAGCGTCCCTCTTTGTCTTCGCTCCGTTCCTGACTGAAGCGATCAGGGTCGAAGGCATCCACGTCTTTGAAGACAGCAGCAGTGTCGTGGGTGTCCCGAATGCTGTACATCACACTCCAGCCCTTAGGAATCTGGACTCCCTGGAGACAAAACACAGGGAATCATAAAAATGAACAGATATGGAAGGGTGCAAGCAGATACCTTTGGTGTTATCAGTGCTTAAAATGATTGTTCACTTATGCTCGCATGACCAGTTATTTTGGAACGCAATCTGATGTCTGTTGTTGTATTCCAAACAAATAATTGTGGATGTTTCTGCTCATTTTGTATGCTTTCATATTCAGACCAGCTCTTCTCTGTTCATACCAGGATACAGGAATATGAGAAGCATTTAGGGTTAAAGTATTCTCCTGGTCAATCTTAGAACCCATCGGCTAGTCTGTTGATTTAACTTCTGGCTGCAACAGGCAATTTTTCCAGACTTGCAGCAGATATCTGGGCCAAGACCTCCTGTTATATCCAGTGATCATTGTTTATAAATGCAAATACATTTAAAGAAGCAAATAAATGCGAAATTATCACCATCATAAATAGTTTCAAGACTGCATTTTGCAGTATTGAATACAGCTGTGATGGTGATCAGGAAATCGGAACACTTTCTATGCCTAAAATCGTGTCCATTGCCAACGGGTTCTGCTTATTCAAATGCAGATAACTATTTAAAGAGCGTAGTCCTTGGTAAATGTCCCCGTACGACCTTGTGTTTTGGGGAAGTCTCAGTTTGTGTGATCAGAGTGTTGAAGGTCTTGTAATGATTTTTGTGGTGTCTACAGATTATGTTCTAACAACTAATGATGTAATGAACAGCTAAGTTCTCAAAATAGAAAGCACAAAAGCCATGTTAAGATGAGCGTGCTACATAACGAGAGACAGACGCAGTTATGAAAAATATACTGTTTTTTTGTGCCACTTACGTCGAGCTCGAAGGTCTGCATGGCGGTTCGGTAGGCTCCGGAAACAGGAGTAAAGAGCCTCAGCACCTCCTTGATGACACAGTCCAGGTACTTCAGGCTGATAATGGTGTCGACCCTCAGCTCTGCTTCAGGGCAGAGGCAGCCATTGTAGAGGAGGCCCCTGGACCTCAGTTCCTCCCTCAGGCGCTCCAGGACTTGAGGGTGGCGGAGGAGCTGCATGATAAGGGAGGTGCTTGCGCTGGCAGTGGTGGCGAAGGCGGCGAAGATCAGCTCAATGGTTGATTCCTGTGGGTCAACAAAGCGATGTCATGCTGTATCAGTGCACTCCTTCATTCCTATTTGGTTAGCAGTCTTGCAAAAAAACAAATTTATCTTGCAACTGCACTGAGGTCCTGAACGGTATTAGCCGACCCAATGCACTCGTGATTTCAGGATGAGCCGGGAAAATAATTAGGTTTTATGGGTTTATAAAATGACAAACAGCCTTGAAACACGAAGTTCTTACTCATCACTATTTACTACTTGACAATAACTGGGAAAGTAAAGACTCATTCTTGCATGATCACAAGCATTCATTGAGTACTTGGCAGTACTCGGGGTGTATGAGTTGATTTGTCTTTACTTTGCGGGCAAGCCAACTGTACTCTCATTCCATCTCTGATTGGCTAATTGCTTGTCGCTTTAATAAAGGATCTGCAGAGTGGAAATAAAGAGGGTAATATTATGTGCTGAAGGCTGAGGGTGGATGTCAGCCAAATGCTCAACCATAGTCTATCATTCTGCTTTTGAGCTAGCAGCAAACCCAGAAACTGCTTGTTTAAGAGTGGTATGTTGGAATATTATTTTAAAAAATGTAAAATCTCTCTTTTTTTTTCCCCCACTAAGTAAAAAGCAGAACTATGTGCAAACTCAACTACACTTTGGACGCAAATCCACTACCCCACACCTCAAGCTTGCCATTTGTTTTGGAACAATGTTAGGCCAATAAAAAGAGAGAGAGAGAGGAGTCAAAAGCCAATACATAATAAAAGTATGCTGTTTTTAATTCCTGAAAAGTAGTGTGTTTGGAAATATGAAGGTAACATCCAATGACAACATTTAGTGTGCCATGCTGGGACCATTATTAAGGCGGTGGAATAAATAACAGTGAGACTGGGCAGCACGACTCTCATTATAAGACTCGCATCTGCCATCATCTGTGTCAAAACACGCCTCACCCTACATATATATGTGTGCGTGTGTATGTTATAAATGCATGCGTCAGAAAACTGCAGGAGAGTGCTTCAGCCTGGGCCTCTGCGACAGGGCCTCCCCAGTTCACTTTGTGTGTGTATTTAAATATGTGTGTGTGAATGTGTGCGTACAGGAGGCCTCTTTCAGACCCCTAGTAGGGGGGGAGTGTTGACTTATTTTTGGCCCTGGACTTAACCCAGAAACCACAAAGACAGAGAGAGAAGCAGAGAGTCAAGTTTCCACAGAATTCCTCAGAATTACTTTAATAGGTAAACAGAGGGTGTGCCTGACCACGAGTGTGTGTATGTGTGTGTTGTGCTGTTACTGTCAGCCGATTAACGCAGCTCACTTTCATATTTCAAAGTAAGGTGCGTATCATTATCCCCTTTCACTGCTTACAATCACGAGCTGATTTGTCAGAGATTTATGATGACTGTTTGTGTTTTCACTCAGCCCAGACAGGTTCCCTTTGGCAGCTCTCTGCTAGGTAAACAGTGATTTCTGTGTGTGTTTGCACCCATACGAGTTAGTGTGTATCCGCGTGCTTCCACATGCGATTGAGTGACTTCTTGTGCGTCTGGCTTCTTTCCAGCGCATGTTTGCACACCCTGCCCTCTTTCTTAGGTGGCTTTTTGCCTTTAGGTATGTTACCTTGAGTTCCTGCATGGTGAGCTCTGCGCCATTCTCTTTGGCGCTCTCCATCAGGACGTCCAGTGCATCGCTGTAATCCTTGCCTTGGGAGCGCAGTGGCTTCTCCCTGATGGCTTTCTCTATGCTCTTCTGGAGGGTGTCTCGTGCCCGGATACCCTGCAAACACGCACAAAATAAGTCCCTTTATGCTTAAAAATGTGTTGTTTCCCACTGAGAAGATTGTGATGTGGACAGCATGGTTTAATCAGAGTATGCTTAGTAATCAAAACAATTCAATTCAATTTTATTCATATAGCGCCAATTCACAACAGTCGCATCAAGGAGCTTTTGATATATATATA
>JAVDPK010001920.1:292494-317082 GCA_034780415.1 Cichlasoma orientale
CACACACACACACACACACACACACACACACACACACACACACACAGACACACACACACACACACACACACACACGTAAGGGCGGTTAAAGCACAAATATCTGATAATTAGGTGTCGATACAAGTGTGTTTACAGTCTTGCTCGTAAACCGTCTCAGTTTTTGATGATACCGGTTGTCAGGATGTCTCCATCTGCTTGTGTGCAGGCAATTTGTGTACATGCACCTTGCTTTCTGTGTGTGTCTGTGTATATACTGCTTGTATGTCTATATTTGTGGAGACCACGTGTGTTAGTCCTCACTTTACCGCAGACATTTAAAGGCTCTTTCAGGTTCAAAGTTAATGTTAAGGGTGTTGGATGAGGTTCGTGCATTATGTTCTCAGAAAAAGAGCACATCCGCCAGTGTTTCTGAGATACACAGAAGGTAAAGGCGTGTCGGATAAACACGCATACTTTGTCTGTTTACAGGAAGTAACCCTCAAAAGCCACATTAACACACCCTCATACACAGAAATAAGACACACACTTACACGCACGCATAGAAGGAAAAGCTGCTGGCTGAGAGCTGTGAGATTTTCACGTTATCTCAGAGCAGATCACTGCCTTCACTCTGCAATCATGCCCTGCATTAGTCTTATCTCTTTTTTCCACCCACTTTCTTTTTGTATCAGAGATAAAAGAAAAGGGACTACCGCAAAAAAAAAAATAAAAATTCTCATTAGGCATGAGGACTACAGAGAACAGAAGAAAAGAAAAGAAAAGAAGTGAGGAGGAGAAAAACTTAAAAGACAAAATGAGAGGAGGTGATTTTGAGAAAAGAGAGAATGGAAAAAAGGGAGAACGAAGTTCTAAGGAAGAGTATAAGAATGAGATAAGAAAGGTGGGAAAGACAAACATCAAGTGAAGAAAGAAGAAACGGTGCGAGGAGATGATGGTGCAAAGAAATCAGCAGCTAGCACCACAGACCGTATAAACAATCACCGACTGGTTAGCAAAGTCCCATTAAGATCATTTTTTACTGTTGCCATGTTGGTGTTGACATGATGAGCGAGGGGCGGATCAGCCTGAAACAGAGGACACCGCACGCTCATCGGCTAACGACTTCAATTTTGTTTATATAGCGCCAATTCACAACAATATTTGCCTCAAGGTGCTTTATATTGTAAGGTAAAGACCCCACAACATTACAAAGAAACCCCAACACTCACATGAATTCCTATGAGCAAGCACTTGGTGACAGCGGGAAAGAAAAACTCCCGTTTAACAGGAAGAAACCTCCAGCAGAACCAGGCTCAGGAAGGGGCTGCTGTGGCTGGTTGGGGGTGAGGGGACGGAGACGGGACAAAAGGCAAACGTGACTGACAAGTCTTCAGCTGATGAGCATACCCTGGCATGCCTCGCACGCTTCCTTTCGGACTCCCATAATGACCACGTGAACTAGCAAACTTCATGTTTAGTCAATATGTCCTCAATCTGGCAACTGAGTTGATTTTCCCAGACTTCAATACAGCTGGAAGTCTTTTAGCTTTCACAGTTGTCACCCTAAGACTGCGTCCACCAGTCCGCCAGGGTCCAAGCGTGAGGGTCGGCGTGGATGTCCGTGTGCCGGCCTAGTCCCTCAGAGAATTTACTTTACAATGCACCGCAGGAGGTGGACTTCAGAGAGGTATAACAGGAATGACAGGATTGATTATACTCCGAGTATAATCAGGCCTAATTTTCTCTGAAAATGAACCCGTAGGTGCTTCTTTATTAGTGCCACAGTGAGGAAATTTCTCATGTTAACAAAGAAACTCCAAATAAAGCCCAAATGGGTGAATTATACAAAGAATCACCCCCGTGCAGAAGGGAAAAACTAGCTATGCAGGCGCAAAAAAAAAAAAAAAAAAAAATTTATTCATCCATTTTTTTTTAATTCCAGAAGTTTTCCACTCATATTGATTCAAACACTACAGGAAAACCAACAGGATGGGGAGCGTCACAGTACAGATGGACAATGAACCGAAACAAATACTGCAAAGGTAAACCTACAGCTTCTCTTTAAGGTGAAGGAATGCTGCGTTCTCTTCATTTTTTGGTCGAATCAGCTTGATGTTTTTCACTTATTTTGGTGCCTGGAAAAACATCTCATAGGAGGAAGGGCAGCACTTGGTGCACAAGTTATGGCTGTTTTTATCTTCAAGTTTGGGACCCCAGTTATCTTCAAGTTTGGGACCACAACATCAGCCCCACTAATGTGAACAAAGGGATAAAAATCAACAAAAGGAGCAGAAATCAGAGCAGGGGAAGCATCTGGGTGAACTTCAGCTGGCGAGTTTGCATGATAAACTTTATTTATACGTTACTTTTGTACCAAGAAAAAAAAAAAAAAAACCAAAACAAACATCGATTAGGGGCGACATGGGGAGTGAGGAGTGGAGGGCACGAACAGTAGGAGAAGTTCAACAAGAAGGGAGGACAGGCGACAGCAGGAGGAGGAGGAGGCAGATAAGAATGATGAAAATGGAAAAGAGACGAAGACGCAAAGAAAAAAAAAGGAGAGCGTGGGCTGCCAAAAAAAAAAAAAAAAAAAAAAAAAAAAAAAAAAAACGAGCCACACGCGAGCCAGCAGGTCCTCCTGGCAAACACACACACACACACACACACACACACACACACACACACACACTCACACCTGACCCTCGATTCACCCTAAACGCGCACACAGAAAACGACAGGTCTCTCGCTTCACCTCCAGCTGAACTTCTCTCTCCGTCTCGCTCTCCCTCTCTCACCTCGCTGTGACCTCCCCCGCGCTATCGCTCCTGTCTCCTCACACACTCACACACACACAGATTATTGCTTCCTCTAATTCTTCTGGGGGGACGAGCAGAAAAACAGTGATGTGTTGCCCTCACATTTCTTGTTTGTTTTCTCTCATTTCTCCTCCGCTAATGGGGTTCTTTTACTTCTCGTAATCCCTCACCCACAAACCCCTTCCTCCCTCCGTCTATCTGCCTCTCGCTTTTATTTCTACCAGCTCCAACACTACTTTCATTCCTTCCTCTCCTCCCTCTCTCAGTTTTGACATCTACTTTTGTTTGTATCATGCCCTCCATCCTTTCTTTCCCTCTGTATCCCCTCTCCTTTCCTCCCTCCTTCACCACTAAATGTATTCTTTTTTCTCGATGTGCTCTCCAGCTTTTCTCTCTATTCCCTTCTCACTTCCATCTCCTTCTTCCTTTCTTCCTCCTGTTTTAACCGAACTTCCATTCTTCCTTCCAGTCTCTTTGCACTCCCTCTTTTCCCCATTACCCACCCTTTACTCTCCCCCGTCAGTCTTGTTATACTCCTCTTCTTTCATCTCTCTCTACCTCCTCTAACTTTTGACTGACTGCGTTAACTTTCTTACATCTCTTCATCACTCCCATCTTTCCTGTCACTCTTTCTCCTCAATGTTTTTGCCTCCTGCTCTCCGAGTCAACTTTACTCCTACTCCTCTTTCCATCTTTCCTCGATTCCCCTCGTCATCCGTGGATTACACCTCCCCTCCCCCCCTTCAGTGTTTAGCAGACTTGTTAATGGTTATTCCGGCTGCGGGCAGGATTTATTTATTTGGGACCGTTGGGGAATTGCAGTGTTCCCGTTCCTAATGGCCAAACGTCAGGGTCACCCAGAATTCATCATGTTTACACACACACACACACACACGGGTTGTGATTATGTAATCTTTTGGCTATGAAGAAAACAAATTTGTGACCCAGCCGTGTGAACCCAATGTCATTCATCTTTACAGGGGAGGGGGAAATTTATAAAGATGCAGCATCTTGAATAATAACATTTTCTTACTTTTCATCCCCTCCTCTTTAAACTCTAGTTCCCATCGCTCTCTCTCTCTCCCCCTATTGTGACTCCTCTCATTGCTCTATTAGGTCTCTGTGCCCTTCAAAATCTGACAGGCAAGAGGTCAAAGGTTGCTAAAAGCAGGGAAAGTGGACCAGGCTTTTATCAAGACAAACAGCCCTGTTGGCACCTGTCCGTGTCTACAGTCTTCTATCCGTCAGTCATCAATCATCCATGCATATGACATCACTCTTGTGTTTATTCCTGGTGCGGTTAAAAGCAAGGCCTGTTATCATCACCACTGTTACAGGATTCAGTTGGAATTAGTACCCACGTTGCATATACTGCAGAGTGCTGTGAGAACGTATTTGCCCTTTCCTGATTTCTGAGGGTTTTCTGCATGTTTGTCACACTTATGTTTCAGATTTTACATTTTAAAAAAGTATTTATTTGAAGAAAAAAAAAATCAAATTTTAACTCTATTTACTTATTTAGATATATAAAAAGGGATGAATAATAAGGAATTGGTTAAACGATTCAGCTGCTGGTAGATAAGAAAAAGACGACTGCAAATAGAAATCAAAGCCAATGTATCAAATTTCTAAGTTTGGGAGTGAAAGTGAAGGATTTTTGTGTTATCTATGGACAATATTTTACTTTAAGCAGATTAAAAGGTCAAAGGTTAGCAAAGCAGAGAAAGTGCTTCAAACTGTTGCAAGGGTAAAACGTTTCCTTCGACACCTGTCCATCACCAGCTCCATCGCTTAAGCCTCTTTTCACTTAACAGTTCAAAGGTCACCATCAGCACACAAAGACCACCCTGACACCTGTCACTCAGGTCGGCTTCTTTCTGTGCGTCAGGAGCATGTTTAAGGTCAAACAGAAGAGAGGAACGTGGAAAGGACGTGCTGGCTCTTAGTGGAGGAAAATAAGGACACCTGCTTATCGCCGTGCCCCCACCCCCACCATCTGTCCATCTAAAAGAATTCAGAAAAAAGCCATTTTTACCTTCAGCATTAAAAACAACAGCAGCTGTCTGTCATCCTTCAGCTCCTCCCTCTCTTCCTGACACATTCCCTATCTTTGCTTTGGTTTGCTTCCTCTCTGTGGCCGATTTCAGGGTTGAAAGGTCACAAGACTTTGCAAGTTGTTTTTTTTTTTTTGTTTTGTTTTTTTTTTATGGCCAGAAAGGGAAAAAAACAAACAAAAGATATTTAGTTTAAGTTATCAGAACAAGAGTGTCAAAAACCCAGCCAGAGAAAGAGGGGGTCCACTCTGGCCCACTGGATTACAGTGTAAAAACTGCAGAGGAGGGGGGGCAGGCGATTTGGATTTTTCACTGTATTTTTGCACCGGGAATCTTTGTGCTGCAAAGTCATTAAAACTGGACCACATCATAAGAAATCCCGCTCATCACCAGCTTTGTATATATTTTTCTAAACAGACAAAGATGCACGTCAGCCATCCAGGTCACGGTAGTTTTATGCACTTGCACTGAAGGCCGCTAGCCTGTTTTGGGTTTGTGAAGACGTTTCACCTCTCATCTGAGAGGCTCCTGCAGTTATAACAGCTGATGGAGAGTCCCACCTGGAACACACCCCCCAAGTCAGAATTCCAACTTGGAAAGTTGGACCACGCCCACCAACAATCCAAGATGGCAGCAGTGCAGGTAAACAGTAGTAAAACTTGTAATCTGCACAACCACTATGTGCACCTGTCTAAATAAGCCATATGCAGAGCACAGACCAGGCTCCATCTATGACCGTACTGTAGGAGGAAAAAAAACAAGTCAAGGCCCAAGACAGGGTGTAAATCAAGGTGTGGGGTCATCACCATCACAGAGGCCAAGGTGTGAACCTTTAGAACTGAGGAAGCCTCTTGGATGAGAGTTGAAAATGTCTTCATTTACGACAGTCATTAAATGAGGGGCTGTTTTTTAAGTGGACGTGAACATTTTTTAAATGTACTTATTTACACTAAAAGAAATGGAGAAGTTTAAGGTTAAATATGTGCAGTGGTTTTACTGGTTTGGCCCACTTAAGAGAAAATAAGGCTGCATGTGATCCATAAACTCAAAGCAGTTTGACAGCCCTGCATTAAGGCACTAAATGGTCACATTTGTGAAGCCAATACGGCCGGCATTTCTTCTTTTAAAATGACTTATGATCCATCATCAAAAACACATAAAAAGCTCTACAGTCAAACAATGCAGCAATGAACATACAAATATCCTGTCATGTATATTTTTTTAAGGCTGGAAATAAATTATTTTCATTATCGTTTCGGAGAAAAAATGCTTCTTATGATTCGTCAGAGCCCGAATCGATGTCCTACATTTGGTTGTTTTGTCTGACAAACAATCCAAAACCCCCAAAAATATTTCATTAAAATAATGCAAAACAGACAAAAGCAGCTGTGAGAAGCTGGAGGGAGAGAATCTATCAGCGATTTTAGCACGAACGTCCCCTCCAGTGTGAGAAAGGCCGCTCTGAAGCCAACGCGCTCAATCTTATCGGCCAGAGTCTGACTGACAATCTGCAGGAAAACCCTTAAGTCAGCTCTTGACTCCTGTAAGTAAGAGGTCAAAGGTCATATGCAGGGGTTACAATGACAAGCTCCTAGCACCTCCACTTTTACTAAAGCTCCAAACAGAAACTTCCTCCTCTTTGTTTCTTCTTTTTTTTTTTTTCTCTATTAGACCAACATTTGTTTCTAACTTCATGTCAGCACATGAAAGGCCCTCCATCACTGCTTACACACAGCCCCGTACCCTGCAGCTGGAGCCGTATCGCTCCATCTTCAACTATGAATGGAATGAGGTACGCTTGGATGTTTATCGCTTCGCAACAGAGAACTAATTTCACTTTCTTACTGGAGGGCCAAGAATTAAATTAAAACCAAAAGCCTGTATCTTTGTACATCTGCCTGCTGCTTCATTTCCACGACCGCAGCGAGCTGCTGCCAGTGACCACAATGCAGCACAACCTCCGCTGTGATGCTCCTCCGCCGTGCGCGCTGCACTTCATTAATCCGCTGCAGGTCGACTGCTCGCCATGTGCATGCAGAAAAGTGAAGATAAAATCCTGATACGTTATCGCTCCCTGTGGGGAACTTATCTTATGCTCCCCCCCCACACACGCACATGCACATAGAGGCCAGAGGTGAGCTAGAGAACATGACTAAAGCTTGCTCAAGAGCACTTTTAGCACGCTGGATGTATTCCATCTGGGAGGGTTTGAATCTGACTGACAGAATATGGTTTGAATTTTGTTAGTGACCCATTTCTGGCTCTTGCCAGTGAACTAATAATGAACAGAAGCAGAGGCAAACCGATAAAATCGATTTTCTGACCTGCTTATTTGACAGGAGATTGATATAAAGAAGCATTTTTAACTTTTTTCCCCTGCAGAGAAAAACACACTGTCATGCTGCTTATGTAAATACACTTACAGCACTCATATTCTAAGCAAATGAGCCCTTGGACGGGAAGCAGACAGTGACGAGGACTGCGGATCCACTGATTTTCCACTCTGACAGCAGCCAAACTAGCAGCTCCGCGAGCAGCTGCAGGCGGGTTAATCATGGTAACCAAAGTTCTTACAGCTAAAGGCAAACTGGGATTTTTAAGACTTTTTTTTTTCATGCATGCTCAATGAAATTTAACACCAACTGCGCAATAATCAAAATTGAAGGGACAAAAAACATCAGTGATTGGGGATTTGGACGCTGACTGTTCGGTTTTGTGGTTTGGTCGGAGGCTCCGATGAACATTAACACAAAGACATCCTTGTTAACATCAGCAACAAGCTGATTTGAGATGTTCTGGGCTAATCCGCATCTGCTGATGCAGGCTGTCTTGTCTGAAATGCATGCAAATACACTGGCAGTTTCGGAGTCCAGGATCATCAGGCGGGATTCAGTGTTTAAAACTAATCACTGATTGTGATTAGTTTTAAACACCGACTCAGAACGGGTCACAAAGCACAGCTGGCGGCTACAGTAAAAGGCAATGAGCCTGTTGCCTTATTTGACAGAAATCTCTACAATTACCCGTCATTTCATGCCATTTGATGAACAAAAACTGATATTTTCTTGAATAAACAAAATCCAATGCTACTTATTAAAACATTTTTATAGCAACATTAGTAGGTGCTGGATAAAGACTCTTTGTGCAGCACCGGGAATTCATCTATCCAGAAAAACCCAGTTCCTTGTGTACGGTTCCCCCGATCCGTGATTTAGCCATCCAGCAAAATCCGGGTGGAACGGCCCCATTCCCATCAAATCCACACTTTCCCCATTTCATCGCTAGGAAGGTAGGAAGCAGAGAGCACATCGGCTTCGGGGATCGCAGTCGCAAAACGTAATGAGCATTGATGGTTCAGCAATCCTGCTTGGTGATATTCATGCCAGGGGCTTTTGGTAAATTACTTTGAATGTCTCAACATTTCTCAGGCTTTAAAAAAAAAAAAAGAAACATTTAAGACGAGTCAAAACCAATTAAGCCTCATTTTTTAGGGTAATGAATTCAATGTTTACATTTTTCTTTTCAGACAGCTGTTTCATTTTGATCAGTTTCAGCAGTGCTTTATAGTCTTTCAACTCTCATACTGACTACAAAGACAAATAAAGCAGGGCTGATCTCTGGATATAATTTTGTCCCAGGCACACACGGCATCTGCTTCTGAATGTACTCTGATCTGCTGAGGACGACTGTGAGATGTCACTTTTCTTGGTCATAGTACGAGCTGCTATTTTCCCCCCATGCTGGAGCTTTTACCACAGTGACTAAGAACCTTTGATAACAGTCTGCTTAGGGGGTAGTACTTTCTGAAAGTTCAGAAACATTAAACTTTGGGTGTGTGGCTTAAAGCCGTGAACCTTTCTGAGTACTCGCAGTATTTCAGCCAGTCACTCACTGAATCATGTCCGTCAATAGCTGGTAAAAACAAAAAAGGTTTACTTTAAGGTATATTGCACAAATTGTTTAAAGAAACAACCTTCAGGCCCTCATTACTGGGTCAGTGAGCGAGCAGGCTGGAGAAAGAGGGCGAGCAGGAATGGTGGAGCGAGGTAAAGAGTGAATGAAGGAGAGGGAGCTGCGTTCTAAAAGCACAAATAAGCACAACGGCACCTCCCGACCATCCTGCAGGACGGTGCAGCACTGCCAGATTCTGTGTGAATGTGATGGAAGAGCAGCTTTCTTCCTGTCTGCCACAGCCACACAGTGTGTGTGTGTGTGTATACCATCCATTAAATAGACACACACACCTGCAACTAAAACACAAAGATTAAACAAGACAATTCGAGATGTCGTCTTCACTGGCTTTTGTGCAGTGAAAATACAGATGACTGGTACTTATATAGAACTATTCTATTTCACCACTCAACGCACTCTTACTACAAGCCTCACACATTCACACACACACACTTTTTTTTTAACCTAACATTAACACACACACACACACACACACACACACACTCTGAAGGATGCATCGGGGGCACTTCCACCTGGTAGATGACCAGTTCTGCCTCCTGAGGCTCAGCAGGTTGTGGCTCAGGAGGCAGAGCAGGAGGGTAACGATCTTTGTTCTTGGGAGTGAAAGCCCTGATGTGAAACACCATATCTGAGAGGAAACAGAACCCAGAATCTCGTCAGTAAGAGCATCCTACGCCAAAGATGGGCAGCATTAACCCAACATGTTTCTCTGCGGCAGGACAAACCGTAACCTCTGGAGGAAGTCCACACAAGCACAACATGCAACCACTTCCCGCTTCCAGTAAGGCGACAGTGCCAACTACTGAGCCGCGGAGCTTTCACAAGTTTAGCAACACAATTTAGCAAGAGGAATGGGAACGTGTCTCCCAAATGACTTATGTCTCTGAACTCTAAGCTACCCTAAAGAACCGGCTTTTCAGGATCCGTCTCTCCTTCCTCTCATCTTTCATCTTGTCCTTGTCCCTCATCTTTTCTCTCACCTATCCATCCTCCCTTGTTCTTTGTCAAGAGTGTTAGAGAAGTTGTGCGACCTGTTTAAAAAATTAAAAAAAAAAAAAAAAGTGAGATGGCTGAAATGGAATGAGTGCGTGGGGGGAGAAAGAAAAAAGGAAAAAACGAAACAAAAACGAGAGAAAAGTGCTGGTGGTTCAACCAGGGGTCTCCGCTGTCAATTAGACACTGCACAGACGGAGAAAGGGCGAGCAAGAGACATACACGGACAGAGACGGAGTGGGAGAGCGAGAGAATGAGAGGAGGTAAATGAGAGGGACGAGAGAAAACTCAAAAAGAATGATTGGGGGAATATTACAGGACTGGAGGAGCAAGGGAAAGGAGGGAGCGCGGGAGGTCAGGCGGAGGGTAACTAGATGTTACGGAGGAGGAAGAACGAGTGAGTGAGAAACAGGGAGACGATAAACGAGTGCAGGCTGAAGTCAGAGGGGCCTGCTGGGAGCTGCTCTGTGCACTGATAAAGCAAATAAAGACAGAATACTCCAAAACAAACAGGGCTAGAAAAACAGCGGCTTTTAGCTGCACTCTGAGCTCAGTTTAGATTCAGGCACTTTTTAAAAAGGTCGATTCAACCTCAGCCACTTTCCTAAAGCCAATTTGGGTACACACACTTTTTTTTAAGAGGTTAATCCTGGGCCGGGAGTTCATTTGGGGTTTGTCCATTTATCAGACTTTGAGAGCGCCTTAACACACTGCTACACTGCAATTCCTCCACATGAAACACTTTTTATATGCAGATTTTTAAGTTAATTTAATATCAGTGAGAGTAAAACACATTTTTACCACAGGCTGCAATTCATTTGGATGCATTCTGTGCACTGCTTCAATTAAACCTTTGTTTCCCCCCAGGTGTGGTTCATTTGCTCAGATGTGAGCACAGCAGTTGCACTCGGGACCAAAACGACTGCAACGAGACCCTTTGGAGGAGATGGTCCCGGGTCCAGTTCCAAGTGAACTCCAGTCCGACTTGCTTATGGTGAGAATGTGATCCAGCCTCGATCTGACCCAACTAAGTCTGAGCTGCACGCCTCCCTGTAGGCGGGTACGTTTTGCATTCTGGAATTCGGCAAAGTACCGCAGATGTGCAGAGTACACAAATTGTAGCAAGTAGCCTGCTACGTATGGGTTTGCCTGAAATATTACCCGAATAAATACGAGGAGGAAATGTTCTCCATTCAGACCACAACACCTTCTGCCTCCTGTCACAGACAGATCTGGCCAATAAGTGGACAGATTATTGTCGTTTAGGGGTTTATTTTAGTGAAGGAAAAGGCTTGTGTTCAAATATTTAAACTTCTGGATTTTCAGTGATGGAGAAGGTGGCAGATGTGTTTGCCAGGGTTTTAGCCTCCAGAACTGAACAGTGGCCACGCGACCAGATTCTCACTGGCCAAAGCACTACGACAGAGTCACTCCATGAAGTTGTCATTTCAGCTTTTGCCAGTAGCAGCAGCTACACCTGAAGCCTGCTCTCTCACAATAAAGGCAAAGGGAAGGTTAGCGAGGCCCTTCGGTGTAATTCCTCAGTAGTTCTTGTGCTGGATCACTACTCACTGTAAGTCTATTTTCAGAAAACATCTGAGCCGCTTGTTGTCGTCATGTCAGTAAAATAATAATGGCGCTAAAATGATTTAATGGGCTGAAAATACTAGCTTTTATGTTCCTTTATAATCTCTTGGCTAGTAAGGCTGGCAGGTACAGCACAAATTTATTTAACATGGTGTGAGAACGCGCTGATTTGCTTGGCTTTGCAGACTAATACGAGTAAATGCAATTTCAAGTGAAATTTTCTTTGGTTGGCTGCAGCTTTAGTGATTTCATCAATGCTAAAATAAAGAGGCAAGCACCGCTGAAAACAGAATTTGACAAAAGTTTTGAAACATACTTTCAGAGGATCTTTAAAAGAAGAGGCCTGAGGGAGTAATGCTAAATTACTAAAGCCCTTCATCTCGGTCATTTTATTAGACCGCTATGTTGTTCCGGGACTACCTTTACTGTTATTCTTTGTATTACTCTCAACATTTCTAATACTGCACAACTGAAACTGGAAGCAGGAGAAAATAATTAATAATTACTGGCATTAGGAACTAAAAGCAAATAAGCAGCAAGATAATAAAGGTTGTATAACATTTGAAAAAATAATAATCTGAGATATTTTAGTCAGCTGGAGCAGCATTTCCCAAACTAGGAATAAGAGGACCTAAAAGGTAAATCTGAAGATGTCCAGACCTCCAAAAAGCCATTTGAGCACCACAGTGAAATCCCATTCTCTGCTGCAACATGTGGCACAGGGTTGTGAGCATATGCACACAATTAGTCAAATTTCTGTGGGCCCGGACTGCACTTCAAAAGATGATTTAACTGTTGTGAAAAATCTAATTAGCAGATCCAGGAAAATGAGACTTCACAACATTGCTCTGCAGCTCGCCCTCATCCCCTCGCCCCCTCCCCGAACAACAGGAAACAGTTGAAAGGTGAGAGCTGTTGGAGGGTTTTTTGGTTTGACCACAGAATGACCGCAGAGTCGCACTCTCTCACACACAGGAAGGGGTGTAGATGTAGGTCATATCGGGGGAGACTGACAGAGAGGTCAGGACTGATAACGCAGAACAATGACCTGACCGGGTCACCACGCGGCCACTGTATGCGCGTATATATAAAAATATATGTACAACAGGCGCTTTGGCATTTTGCGTGCGCGCGTCTGCATCTGCGACCGCGCGCAATTCAAAGCTATTTATCAAAGTGTGAGAGCTCAAGTTGTGTTTGCATGCATCGGAGTCTGAGCCACCTTGACTCGCCCCCGCCTTAACCCTAATTCCTGACCGCTACTTGACCATTGGTCGGAAGCAGAGAGCCAGCACTCCCCACCCCGTCCAATCAGGTCAGTGAATAGCTCTGCTACTGTGACCACCGCCTGACCCGCTGTCATGCCGATAAGGCCGGCCACAGACAGGACAGGAAGTTGAGACAGAGGCCGCGAAACACAAGCTCACACACATGCGCGCTCGCTCACACACACACAAAGTTAAGTGACCTTTCCCAGATAAATAATAGCTTAAACTCATAAATCCGCAGATATGGATGCACTCGCTTTTGAGCAGCGGCTGTTCTTCTGCTGCATTCTCGCGTGCAGCAGGATCACAGACCGCTTTATTACACTCTGAACCTGCTGCAAGAGGGGAAGAAGAAAACATGTGTGCGTGAAGCGAGGCGGCAAGACAGGTGTATATAGAAGTCTTTCGGTGTTTGTGGAAAAGTAGAGAATGTGTGTGAGAGACAGATCGATCAGATAAGTGTCTTTTGGGGGGGCTGACGGCTGGTTCTCGCCCCTCCCTGGCACCGCTACTTATCCCACTGACCTTATACTGCACTTATTCTGAACTGTGTGAATGTGTGCTCTGTGTTTGATTGGGACATCAGCCCCCATGATGCCAAGCAATCATGCTTTAAGGTAGAAATTGAGAGAAAGTGGAGGAAGAGGAGAAGCAGATGAGACTATCAGAGACAGAGGAGGAGAGAGAGGAAAATTACTCTTCACAACCAGCGGATGAGAAAGCCCTAAAAGTTTGGGCTACACTTAAGTGGAAGATTGTAAGCACCGACTCATTTTGCCTTTAACATTATATTGCATGCAACATTTTTGTTTTTACTTTTCTTTTTTTTTTAATCTGTGTAGGATTACAAGATTGCAATAAAAAAACAGTTGCAATCAGCTCATATTTTGCATCCTCTCAATTTATTTTATTTTATTATTTTTCTTTTTACCAGCACAGGTTTTTCTGGGC
The DNA here is from genome assembly GCA_034780415.1 of Cichlasoma orientale. Classification (NCBI taxonomy): domain Eukaryota; kingdom Metazoa; phylum Chordata; class Actinopteri; order Cichliformes; family Cichlidae; genus Cichlasoma; species Cichlasoma orientale. The sequence goes on from JAVDPK010001920.1 coordinate 306,115, forward strand.
TCTTTCATGCAGAAATTTCTGGGGCTAAAGAAAAATGCAGCCAGCGCACAGGTGCCAAAAACTGCAGTTACTCTAATGGCCATTTGATGATACTTCCAAAAGTGATTTAATCTCCATCGATTTGAAGGTACTTTTGGCCGCTCCCTTGCCAGGATGTCAGGTGAGGACATGCTGCCTTCGGGCTTGGAAACCGGTGAAAATTGCTTGGTCGTAACGAGAAATCCAGCTCATATAACAAGCAGTGATCGTGCACCAATGGGCAACCTCCGGAGGGTTTTTTTGGTTTAAAAAAAAAAAAAAAAAAAAAAAAAAAATGAAGTCAATGTGGAAGTGGCAAAAAACAGCAGTTCCTCTGGGTACCAAAAGAGGCTGGTTCCAAAAAGGAGTCAATTCCCACAGACTCCCATGCTTACGGCATTAGAAGGCATATTTTAATGCCTGTTTAAGGCCTGGCCTAAAAATCTTGGCCAAATCAAACATGTGGATCATCAAGAATGAGATTTCCATAGTGGATCAGTCGGGACCCGGGATAAAAACGACCCCCTCCGGTGCTGTTGGCCAACAGGTTGCCGGGGCAAGAGACCAGGTAAAGGGAAGCAAGGCCAAGAGCATTGGATGTGGATTCAAACTGTTCTACATTAACCTAACAAGTGAAAGATTCCTGGTTCAGTGAAGACATAAAATCCCTCAGCGGGGTGGCATCAGGAAGGCCATTCGCTTTAAAATCTGCTAAATCAAAATTGTGGCCAAAAGTAGCTTGTTTTTATTTTTCTGGTGTTATCACACTGTCTGAGGGCCTTAAACTTTATGTCCTATGTCATCTACGGCCTCCGTCTATGTTGCAGTGAGCCTTGCATTGAACTTACAAGCCAGCTGTAACTGCACAGTGTATAGGAGTCTTTAGAGACAGAAAGAGTTGTGCGCCCTGCCAGGAAAACATTTTCAAACAATGCATCATGCCAACACCTGATTATCTTTGTTCTCCTCACCACAGAGCTTCTATAAATTCATGTTCATACTTTCACACTTCAGACCCATGAGAACGCTGAGTTCCTAAATTTAAGCTGAACGTTGTGTCACATCATGTAGGCGTGAACTACAACACCGGTGACAGTTTCAAGTCACTATTTTACAGCGAAAAGTCATCAAATGGAGATTTAACTTGATAAGATTAATGGTGGAAGGCACACAGGAAACATAAGACTGGGTTTCAGCTTGAGTCCTTGGAAAGATCTGAACCCAGGACGTCCCTGTTGCATGGTTACACGGTAAGTCTTTCAAGCCGCTTGGCCATCAGCACGCCCTTCTGTTTGAGAGTTCTTGCAGCGCCAACAAAAGCAAAGTTTTAGAGCTTTTTTTTTTTGTTTCCACGCCCAAAAGTTTGCACGCACGGATGTCCACTCCAGGCAAATGTGTTGCTGCATTTTGTACAAACCGCTTGCATCTATGTTTTTGTTTGTGTGTCCCGCTCTGCTCTCTCGTTCTTCCAATAGATCGGCGGGCGAGCATTTAGATGTCCGTCTGCTGCTCATCCTCTCTTCGGCCTCTTTCTTCTCTGCTCATCCCGCTCTTTCACCCCTCTCCACTCCTCCATTCATCCCCCCTTCTGTGACCGGTCAAACGGATGAAGAGAAGTGTCAGCCTCCCGAGGAGAGAGAGGGGGAGCGAGGTAGAGAGACAGAGGGAGAGACCGGGGGAGAGAGAGACCACCCTGTACGTCCGTTTGACTTGCCGTATCACTTTCACCTGACTGCACTCTTTCACTCGCAATCCCTCGCTTTTTTTGCTCTGTTCCGTCAACATTTTTTACACATTCATGTCTCGTTTTGTCACTCAGCGAGTTCAGAATTGGGCCAGAACGCTTTCTCTCTTTTCCGCTTCCATCTCCTCCCGTCATCTTTTCCTTTGGACTCATTCATCTTCTCCTCATCGAGTCTTTCGCGTCAACTTTCCCCCTCATTTCCGCCTTTCTGTTAAGATTTTTGTACTTTCGCCATCTCTGCCTTTTCTCCTCCCCCCTTACATTCATCTTCCCTTCTTACGTGCCCGTCCTCTCCTCTTTCCCCATCAGTCTGAGTCTGGTGAGGAGTTGAAAGGTCAAAGGTGAACCTGTTGCTGATGTGGTTTGGGTATGTGTGCTCACTGCTGTTTAACCTTAACACACACACAAACGGATCAGCCTGGTCTTGTCAGCAGTCCCTTTCCTGACTCTGACCTGTCACACACACACACACACTCTTAAAACACAGATACACACCCACACCCATGCTGCAGCTGTCCCAGCGTGACCACAGTCCTTAGGAATGTGATGGTAGCAGATTTTTGTCTCCTTCCACTCCTCTGACCTCTTCTATCTCTTCCTGTCCTCATCCTCACCTCTGTCCTGCCCTTCTCTTAATCCTTCACTTTCTCTTTACCTTTTGCCTCACACCACCCTCCCTGCATCATTTTTTTTTCTCTTCACTGAAAGCACTGAGGAAGACTGAAGTGGGGTCACCAAAATAAGCAAGCCTCAGGATGTGACCTGGTAAAATGTTGCCATAAACACATAAAAAAAACTAACTGCTGGATCAACACCTTGAAAGGAATTTGCACCCAGTGTAGTGTCCTTATGCGGCAATGAGTCTTGCTTTCCAGTTAGCCAACGGAGACTTCAGACTCGTCCTAAATAATAAGAATTTCAGCCAATCACATCCCAGCTTGGAAAATGGTTGCTGCAGCAGTAAGCATATAAATTAAAAAAGGAAACGGGAACAAAAGAACATATAAAGCATGGTTTTCTAGTTCCCATGGGCTAGTAGGTCTCGCTCTCTCTCTCTCTCTCTCATTTTTCTGTGTAAATAAATTTACAATATATAAAATCGACATATTGCATAATATTTTAAATATTTCTCATACAGTAAATATTCATGACTAAACTAACTGTTCTTAGTTTATTCAGACTATTTTCACTTCGATCAACTGATCAGTGGACTGGCAACATTAGTGGCTACAAATATGACTCAATCCTGACCAGACTTATTACACATAATATCGTTTTTCTATCATTCATTATTTATATATTTATTTTGTTCTGAATTTTGGGTTTCAATTCGTTTAGTTTTGATTATTTAAAACTGTGAGTTTAAGTTTTATCTTTAATTTACCATCATTACAGTTATGAGTGATCAACATTATTTTTGCTCTTTATTACCGTCATTAATTATAATCACTATTATTACCATTATATGATCATCATCATTACTACTATCACCATTACATTGTCATCAAGCCTTCTCATGCTGACTGTGTTGACAAATTTGCTCAGACTGACAAAGACTAAAATGTAAGAATTCATTCATTCATATTATTTGTTTATATATATATTTTTTTTCCCTTCGCTCTGAAAATACACATTATATTATGTTATAAATCTTATGTTTTAACCCTTAGTTTTCAGTTTTAGTTCAATATAACTCAGTCTACTTTGAGACTTGAATGTTTCACAAACAGTAAAATGCAAAAACATAAATTTGTCTGAGTGATTGTTCAAAGCAAATTTTGAGGAAACAAAAAAGGACAAAAAGGCAACCTATCTGCCTGCCTCCTCACCCATCTATCTAGCTACTAAACTACCTATCCATCTACCTACCTGCTTATCTCTAATATGGGAAATCTCCTGCACAGCCTCTCTTCCATACCCGTTCTACCTCAAAACATTAAGTTAACCTCCCTGCTTCCACCATTACGCTTGCCTTTCCTTCTCTCTCATTTCTCCCCATATGGGTGTAGTTTTCAGGTCAACTTGGCTAAAGAGACTCTGGATCAAACTCCAGGAAATAAATCACACTGACATATTACGGGCTTAGCAGTAGCTAAAATGAAAATCCATTTATCCCCATCTTGAGGACTGAAATAAAACTTTGGCAAGACCGAGAAGAAACCTGATATCATCGACACAAAGTTTCGGGTTAACGACGTAAGCATAAACAAAGTTACTAAGACAATATGGTTGTGAGGGATTACTTCCTGCAGGAGCGTATCGCGTTTGAAAGGAAGCGGGGAGCGTTAAGTAGCATGTGCACTCCAGTGGGGAACAATGAGTCGACAAACAAACCGTGGTGGAATCAAGTGAAGGCTTCCTGCCGCGGTGATGGACGACCTTGTTCTGTACAAGTTGTTTTTCTTACTGATACAACAGGACTGAACGAGAGCCAACGGCTTGTCCCGAAGGAAGAAACGAGCCCTCGTTTTTTGCAACTTTGTGAAATTTAATCCACCGCGTGATGTTATCATGTTGTCATGATGTGAATAAAAGCTTAAGTTGGGTGATTTTGCAAATCTCCATCTTCTGATCTGGGATAAACTGCGTACACATCTAAAGTCCGATATTCGACTACCTGAGAAGAGCTCAATGAGTCCGTCACCTTTGCAAATTTATTACCTCTGAGGATTGTAGGACATGCCCTACACATTTAATTTTATACAGTCATCATTCATGTTTAGTGGCTTTAATCTTGAAGAAACACAATGGCTGCGGAAATGAGAAGGACCGCACTGGGGGTATGAGGTGGCAGAGCTCCTAAAACTGCGATCAAAATATAAAGTGCATACAAATAATAAAAGTATAGCTTGTGTTTTCCATATCTTCATCTCTTTCCATCATTCCTTCTCTTTTTCCAGCCTTCTCTCCCATCTCCCTCCCACTGCTCCGTCAGTCTGGGTTAGGAGGAGGTGAGATGGAGGTTTCTTCTCCCACTGGGCCTCATCCCCTCCCTTAGCCCATGTATTGCCTCCACACACACACACACACACACACACACACACACACACACACACACACACACACACACACAGAGGGAGAGAATCTGCTATCCTGTCACTGGATAATCGCTACTGGCCACGCCAGTCAATCTACACACACACACACACACACACACACACACACACACACACAGAGTCGGGATAAGGGGAGCAGTTGTCATGCTGTGACATGTTGCTTTTGGAGAGCGAGGGGGAAGCCTCGTGAGGTAATGCTCGGGATGGACGCGAGCGTCAGACAGAGGGCAGACAGTACAGAAAGTCTGTGTGACTGTGTATGCGCTAAAAAGGGAACTGGGTGATATGTTGAATGGCGGACGGAGAGACGGAATAATTTAAGGAAGCCTGTGACAAATAGAATGGAAAGAACTCAAACGAGGGTAACAGTGAGAAACAGACTGACAGGGAATGAAGTAAAAAGGGAAGGAAGAAGTGCAAGTAAGTGAGGCACAGGCCAAAAAAGAAAAAGAAGAAAAAACAAAGATCATCAACTCGAGAATTCAGATTTTAGAAACTCAAATGAGTGGGGAAAAAAAAAAAATCAGGGTGAGGAAGAGAAGAAAACAAGCAGGACAAGAGAAGAGAGGAAAAACCATTAAAAGTGAAGACACATTTAAACAGGTGGCAAAAGAAAGCTCAACTTCTGACATATGTGTATATACATATATATTCTGTTACAATGGTGGAGGCTCATATTAAATGTGACCAAAGTTTCAAATGTGTGTTTCATCTCTCTGAGCCAAAACTCTGAATGATTTCATTGAGTAGAGATAACATTAATATGGTCCCATCAGGGACACATCTGTGAGCAAAGAAGGCCCGGCCCCACGGGAGGCAGCCAATCAGAAGAAAGACGACTGAAAAAGGAAAGCTAAGTAAGTGGAGTCCCAGAATAAAAATATGTAGTTGGAAATGAGAAAATGGGTCAATTTTCAAATACATGGGTTTCCTTCGGGTTCTTTTGGCTTTCTCACTCCTACCACGTTTTGACTGACGAGGTGCCGGTGTGCGTGCCAGTGCTGGTTTCAATGAACCGGCGAACTGCTTGAGAACGAGCCCGCATTTCCACCGCGCTTTGCGAGCTGATCCGTTACGTGTGAGTGCGGGCGGGTCCTCGTCTGGAAACGGAAGCCGAAGGGCACAAACTTGGCAGAACACACTCCCCTTTTGAAAACTCTATTTCTTGTGCTGCGAACATATTTTACGGTCCAGACAAAACTGCCGCAGCATCTGTGTGCAGCGCAGAGGTAAACACAGACAGTGATTACGAGCATGGCGACAAGTACGCACTTTGCGTCCTTTTATCTGTGACATGAACTGATACAAAGCAGCAAGTTCAGCCTTAGAGCCCAACCTAATTCACAGCCATGAAAATCGCATCACTTTTCTCGTGTAATACACACCATGCAGTGAAATAGCAGTAGAAAACTTTACATCGAGATGGCAGAGTCACGCCCTTCTGCTGCTTGTGTCACGCGTTCTTGGTTCCAGACCAGCTCACGGTGCTCGAGCTGAACCCGTTTTTCGGCCGAGCACCGAGTGAGTTTGCTGTGGAAAAAACGCTGGTTGGAAAAAACACTGGTGGTTCGAGCACTTGGCACCAGCACGGCATCCGGTCAGTGGGAAAAGGGCCACAGTCCAAAGACATGCACGTTGGGCTGAGTGCTGATTTTAAATTGGTCGTAAGGTGTGAATGGGAGTGTGAACAATAGGCTGACTCCTAGAACTGGCGACCAGCCCGGGATAAACCCCGCCTTTCGGCCTACGGCAGCTGAACTGGGTAAGCGGTTAAGAAAATGGATGGATGAACAGTTTTTAAAAAAACAACAAAAAATAAAAAATCAAAAGGGGAAAGAAATGACATTTTATTTTTTAAAGAGATGAATGGGTGGAATTTGACTGTCTGTGGTCAACCAAAGGAATGAAACCAATCAACGACACACACGAGAGGGCTGAAGGTGGAAGAATGCATGCCTGGCGTATGAACGAGTGGAGAAGGGGATGAGTGGAACTCCAGTGTTGCAAGCGTTTTTTTGGGGGGACGCCACACCGCAACACAAACACACACGAGGGGGCCAGCCAAAGGTTTGAAGTAACCACAGACTTCTGAATGTTCTAAATATAGGCGGATTGATAGGATCTGTGGAAAAGGACAACCTGGGGATTGTGCGCACACAGACTCACCAACACAATCAGCCTCCTACGCTCACCAAATTATTTAGCAATCGAAGGGAAGAGGAGAAAGCTGCTGACAACTTAGATAAGCTTGTTACAGTGAATCAGCCTTTTTCTAGACAGCCTCAAGCAGTTTGCCATGAAAATGGAAATTCTGGCTGGTGTGCCACTGCCTTGTTTGGTTTTGTTGATTGTGCAGCTAAAGCATGAACTTGTCTTGTATGGAGTCTGCAGTGGTTTCACTCTGGGACTCAAAGTTGGCAAATTATGAAGACTAAAAGTGACATTTTTTCCCCCTTTAAGTTATGTTGAGGCATAGCTGCTTAAGAAAGCAATGCACCCAACCTAAAATCAACCTTATCAACCCAAATCTTTGGGAAAACGCCACCATTGCCTGGTCCCAAGTCCAGGATGAGAAAGGAGGAGGAGGGGTGGGCACAGGACCAACAACTGCACTCTATCAATAGCTAACTGCTACAGAAGCATCGATGACAAAGTAACAGCAAACTGCTGGCAGGCAGTTGTCGATGGCCTACGCTCCAGGAGAGGGGGGTGGTCACTAGCGCTGCAATTAAAATGTCCAAGTTATATGTGCAGAGGAGGGGCAGATATACTGGGCAAAAGATGTTGAATATGGAATACGGAACAGAGGAAGACATCAGAGAAGGTTCATGGATGCAGGGGGACATGCAGAGGGTTGGTGTGACAGAAAAGGATAGCAGTGATAGGGCGAGACGGAGGCAGATGATCCACCGTAGCAACCCCTACAGCACCAGCATAAAGAAGAAGGAAAAGAGGAAGAGTTTTTAATGAACTTTTTTCTTTTTAATTAAAAAAAATTACATCAATTTATTTCAAATAAGGTAGCACTAGTTTAATGACTTCACAGTACTTGGACCTCTTGTTCTGCCCCATTCGGTGCCAGGGAAAAATCTGATCCTCTAGAGCAGGGATACTCGCTTCCAGGCCTCGAGAGCCGGTGTCCTGCAGGTTTTAGATGTGTCACTGATCAAACACACCTGAATCAAATGGTTGACTCAGGTGTGTTGAAGCAGAGACACATCTAAAACCTGCAGGACACCGGCTCACGAGGCCTGGAAGCGAGTATCCCTGCTCTAGAGTCATCCATAGAGTAAAACTGACTGAATCTGCACTGTATATAATATAAATCTCACTCTTCTATTTGTGAAAGTAAAGAGAGAAACTTTTCTGACCAAACACAAAGAACTTGAAACACTTCTCCATTCAGAAATCAGCATGTATACTGTTTAATTTTGGGGGGTATTGACTGCAATATGTCTGCAGCAAAGCTGACATTGATTCTTACTGATTTATTTAAAATGGGACAGATGAAACAACTTGATTACTGCTTCAAGTTAATTTTTCACTGTCCACAGCTCCTTAACAGACAAAGTATAAGTTTAAACATCTTTGTGTATTATTCCTTTAAGTGGAGACTCGTAAAGCCACCTCTTTTGTTGCACAGGGCCTTTTTCAAAGTCACTGTCAGCTCTAAATTAAGAACAGTCTCTACTTTTATAAATCCTTAATGGTATTACAGTGCGGTGTGCAGGTATGATACATGTCTGGGCTGCCTGTTAAAAGTGTTAAAAGTATGTGTGTGTGTGTGTGTGTGTGTCCGTCCATCTAAGTATCTAAAAGTGCGTAAATGTGGGTGTTCTGGGGGAACTCTTGTCTCGGCCCTGTCCCAGGACCCCAGATCCTTCCAGAACACCGGGACCCGACCACCCAACAAACGAACCCGTCAGCGTGATTTATCGGCCATTCAAAATCAGGTCTCACACACACACACAGACATGTGCACAAACACGCACACACAGAGCGTCAACATGAACACACACGAAAGTCGACACAGGAAAATGAAAAATCGACTCTTGCACAAAAAAAAAAAAGAAAAAAAAAAAGATGCGCTCAGGCAGATGCGTATGCACCAACGTCACATATGAAAGCGTGTTTGGGTGCGGGGGGATGCTCTCTCTTTTGATATGAGAAGAATGGTTAGGAAAAACAATGGACGAGAGAGATATAAAAGAGCGAAGGAGCTGAATAATGCTAAGAGAGTCAACTGATTCTGATCAGTGACAAAGGAGGAGGAGGAGGATGGAGCTGGAGGAAGAGGACGAGGTAGAAGGCAGTGGGAGCAAAGCAGGGAAAGAGCGGAGGAGAGGGGGGGGGGCGGTTGAAGTAAACATCAATGCCGGATGAATGCAATTTTTTCTTTTCTCATTCTCCCCATCTTCCCCCCTTCCTTCTCCTCCTCCGAGCGAGAGAACAAGAGGCACTGCATCATCCCGACAGGCGGAGAAAGAGAAGAGAGGGAGAGAGAAAGAGGGATTGTGACGGAGGGATAAAGGGCTATCCGTCTCTGTCTGTCACCTCATTCATCGTCCCCTGCTCCGTCCTGCCGGCCCATCCGTCATCCGCTGTCACACACATACACACACACAAAAATACAAACATACTTTCCACCAACTTTCACACACTCAACAACAACAAACACACATCAAAGGCGCGCACAAACTTTGACTCCCTCTCCGCCCTGTTTCACACATTCACTGAGCTGACACGCACGCGTACGCACACATACACCCTCTACACTCAGTTTAACACAAGCAAACACACACACACACACACTTTCAACCAACTTTCACAGCGACGATGACAAACACGCAGCAGCCAGAAAAGCCACACAAACTTTTTAGTCGGGCTCTCCGCCCCGTTTCACACATTCAGCGATGACACAGACACACAAACTCCGCTTCAGTTTCACACACTCGACAGCGACTCACAAACACGCCAGAGCCTCGGAAACGGCGACGGCAAACACAAGTTCGTGCGTGGACACGTACGTGCGCTCACGCACGCACCGGCTTGCCAAACGCTTTTTCGCAAAGTTAATATGTGACATCAACACACACACACACACACACACACACAAAAACACACACTTCGCCCAACATCCTGGATTCTCATTGGGGCCGTCCAGTTCTGTCCGTGCTCTGTTTTTCCCAGGACCCAAAACAAGACGCCAACAGCACACAACCGGGCCTCTTCCTGTACGCGACTGTTTCTCAACGTCAGGCTCTTGGACCCACGTTATTCCCAGAGGGTGAAATTTGAAGTTCTTTTCGTCGATGGATGTTCGAAATTCTGGTACTCAAGCCAAGAAAGCCGAAAACAAAGCATGGTGATGTTCCTGTGTGATTTCTGCTCACGCTGACCACATCTCAGCACGTTACAAGAGACAACATGGAACACGTCACTACTGCTGAGAGCAGCCTGAAATTCTGCTACATCTGACTCACAAAAAGGAAAAACTGGGCTGGCCTTGAGCATGTGAAAAACAACTATACTGTGTTTATTTGAATGTGATTTTCCCGACTTCTTACATACATAAACTGAGGCTAAAGTGGTCTTTTTGTGGTCTTTCTGGTGCTTCAGTCTTTTTACACTCGTGCATTACCTGCATTAACTGGTTTAAACTGTTATTTCAGCCGCTGTTCTCTCTGATAATTCATCTTTGGGTTTCAGCACAGATCCCTTTTGTGAAGTAAACCCGGTCAAAAGTTAAGCCCTTGAAAATGCTGCACAGTCCCAGATAAAGTAGAACCTTGTTTCTGCTCCCGTTCATGTACATTAATGCCAGCAGATCACAACTAACCACCCCTCAGGGGAGTTCTGGTTGTGGTGAAATTGGATTTTTGTTGCTTTTGTTGGGTGATCAGAGAAATTCCATCCCTCAAAAGGCAATTTGTCTTGTCAAGAAGGACCTAAAAATATGTAACTTCATGCACCGATCAACCACAACACTGAGGTAAGGAGAATACTACTCATTATCTTGTTACACTTGTTTGCAATGTTCTGCTGAGAAACTTTGTGTTCTGACACTCACGTGGCAGAGCCACACACTCCTTAGACGCAGCTCCCAAGCACACACACGTGAAAAAGGTGTTGATTGTTACAGTGTCTTTT
>JAVDPK010001920.1:325085-341439 GCA_034780415.1 Cichlasoma orientale
AGGCTGCATTTATTTTTTTCTATTTTGTAAACTGGTGTGATTTTGAAATGACAGAAAAGTACGTAATCTTGAGTGTATTTTTCTGATTGCCAAAAAGCCACATACACATGTATTCAAAAGCAGAAATTTCAAAGTAATCTGATCCAACACAGTTGACCAATAGGAGTGCTGGCCTGACCTGCAGGAGCTAAACAACAAAACACATTATAGACAGAACGGCTTCTAAAAACAACAAAAATAATAATCACTGAAATACAGAGTTGATAATACATACACATTAAAAAAAATTAAGGAAAAGCTGATTTTGCCAATAAGACCTGCTGACTGGCTGGATAAGGATTTATGAAGGGACATACTCCCATTTCCAAAGGACAGTAGAAACACAGTCAAATCCGTTTCCCAGCCTGCCAGCTCACTATCCATTTACTCACCAGCTACAATAATTCAGCACCTGCAAGCAGCCTCTTCATCCAAGCCTCAAACACCAGCATCCACACACGTACAGCAAAAATATAATTTTTTTTAAAAGATGGACATAGCTAATGTGATGACACCGTGATTTCTGGAGTCCCGTTCTGGAGCCTCAACACGGCTGTGACACGGAGGGTCGCTGAAGCCTATCCGAGCTACCACAGGGTGAAAGACAGGGTACACCCAGTCTATTACAGGGCCATTCACAATTAAGGCTAATACAGAATCACCAGTTAACCTAACAAGTATCCCTTTGGACTGTGGGAGAAAGCTGGAGAGAAGGACCCAGCGGGGCCAGTGGCCTCAAACCCAGGACCCTCTTGCTGTGAGGGGACAATGCAAACCCCTGCACCACTATGCAAATGGTCTCATTTGGAATAAAAAGCACAGCTCTAATCATAACTTTAGCATCATCTTTGGTCTTATTTGCTCATGTTTGTCTGCACAATGTCCACGCAATCTGGCGTCTAGACTGGGATGGAAACCTGCAGTGAATATCCAAACATTAATGAATGAATGAAACAAGGAGCACAGCACATTAATTATCCTTTCAATTGATCCCCTAGTAAAAATCCTGAGTAATGGCCAAGCTCCCAGACTTTTCCCTGAAAATACCCTCCCACTGATTCCCAAATACATTCAGGAAATGTGAAATTAAGGAAAAACAAAATAGAACATTAACAGACACATTAGTTAAAATTATTGGCTGTCATTAAGCAACGATTTAATCAAGTCTTTTTTTTTCTTTTTTTAATGACACACTTTAATACCATTTCCTCCATTTTCCAGGCAGGAGCTCAAGTCGCTGCCACTGTAATAAACTGGTTTCCCCTCAGAGATCCATAAAATTCATCTTATCTTATATAACAAACCTGACAGCAGCAAAAAAAAAAAAACCAAAACAAAGCAAAAAAGATCTAATTGTAGCTGCGCATGAATTGAGGGCCAAGTCAGGAAAGAGTCTGGAGCGCAGTTTGTTCAAGAGGCAGCCTTCACCTCACAGGGAAAATCAAATTATACACAAGGCGCACACGTGCGAGCACATATGTTTCAGAAACACACACCTACGACTGGCCGGATATCCTCCAATACAACGCTGGCCTCTGAACTCCGCACACACACGAAGCGGTCGCACAACCTCGGGGGTCAATTATCATCGGGTGAGACTGAGCGTGAAATGAGCTAATTCTATTTACATGTCCCAAGCATGGACAAGCTCTCTCTCTCTCTCTCTCTCTCTCTCACTCACACGCACGCACACACACACACACACACACACACACACACACGGGGACATATGTACACAGAGAGTTAGGTCTTTCTTACAAAAATGGCACTGCCTTGGACTTCAGTGCAGACAACTGGGAACGATTAGCCTGAGGCACAGTAGAGAGGAGGAAGGAGAGGAAAGTATAAGATGATAAAGAAAAAGGGGTAAAGAGGAAAGGTGAGGGAAAGTAAAAGAAAAAAACAAGGTGGAAAGGGTGGAAAGTTGGGGGAAAAAAACAACTGACAACTGCTGAAGAGAAATGTGGGAAATTGAATGGAAAAGAAAAGGGATGAGGAAAATTTGAGAAAGGCAAGCGAAGGAAAGGTTAGGAAAGAAAAGATAAAGTTAGGAAAGAAGGACAGGCACAGGTGAGGAAGGATGATGAAAAGACAAGGGGAGAAAGAAAAGAATGGGGGAAGAGAAGGGAAATTAAAGACTAAAAGAAAGAAGAAAGAGAGGACAAGATGGAAAGGTAAGGAAAAGAAAGTGCAAAGGGGCATAGGTAAGGTAACAAAGAGAGTGAGAGGGAAAGGAAAGAGTGGAATAAAAAAAGGTGATGAAAAATGAAAAAAGGAAGTGAAAATGCAAGGAGGAAAGTAAGAAAGGGTAATGACAAAAGAAGGGAAATAAAGGAAAAGAAAAGAAAGGAAAAGATGAGAGCAGGTGAGGAAAGCTGGGGAGAGGAAGAGACGACAACAGAAAGGAAAGATGACAGCTACAGAAGAAGGTGAGGAAATGTGGATGACTGAAAGGAGTACTGGTGAGGAAAGTAAATGTAAATTAAAAAGAAAAGGAAAAGAAAGCAGAGAAAAGGTGAAAATGCTGAAAAGAAAAAGCACAAGAGCAACAAAGAATTGAAAAAAAAGGTGAAGAAATGAAGGGAAAAAATGAATGCAGGTAAAGGAAAGTGATGAAACAGGACAAAATAAGGCAATTAAGGGTGAAGGGAAGACAGAAAATATATAAAAGGGAGACAGAAGGAAAAGAAAGGGAAGGAAAAAGGAGAAACTGCTAAAAGAAGAGGATGTAAAAGGTGAGGAAGGTGAGCAAAGGAAAGGTAAGGTGAGGACAGAGGAATGAAAGGAAGAGATTCAAGAACAGAAATATGTAACGAGCGAGGGGGCGGGCTTACTAAGGAAGGAAAAATGCCAAGAAAAGGAAACCAAAAAAACAAGTGATGCTTCTCCTCCAGCCTCCCACCTCCATCCCTCCTTCTAACTAACGAGAGACGTTCATCAAAGAGCTCATTAAAATCTACTCAGCGCCTAACGGCTGAACAAATAGACAAGAAAGAAAGGAAGCAGGCCAGGTGGAGGGAAAGAGGTGAGGGGAAAGGATGGGGACGAGACTGGCGGGGTCAGGCCGTGAGACAGACGACATGGGGGGGTGGGGGTGGGGGGGTGAGTAATCAAGAAAGAGGAAGAAAAAGGAGGAACGCGCACGGAGGAAAATGAAACATCTGTTTGTCTCACTGTTCAGGAGATGAAAATTCACCTTAAGGTACTTTCAAACATGCATTAATCTCTGATCGTAAAATTAAACTGCTTTTTTTTTTTTTTTTTTTTTACATGCAATACAATTCGTCCACAGTGAGAAACCCACAAATCATTATCCCTCTACGCATCTACAAGCCTCCACCAGCCTGTGATAAACCTGCTGTTTGCTTCCAAAACCGAACAGCAGAGAAAGTTAGAAAGCCAGAAACTCGAGTTTCTCTCTGCAGCTGGGAAAGAGTACCCGTTGTTTCACTTCGTTTAATCTGGTCACCCAGGCCTAGGCCTCTGTCACTGCGGCTTTAATGATTCAATCTTAATTGCATCAGCAAGTGACCAAACCACAAGACTTCTGGAACAACATCCTTTGGACAGATGAGATCAAAGAGGAGATGTTCGGCCATAATGAACAGCGTCATGTTTGGAGAAACCCAAACACAGCAAAGACCTCATATCAACCATTAAGCACGGTGGTGGAGTGGTGATGATTTGGGTTTGTTTTGCAGCCGCAGGACCTGGGCACCTTGCAGTCATTGAGTTGACCATGAACTCCTCTGTATACCAAAGTATTCTGGAGTCAAATGTGAGCCCATCTGTGTGACAGCTGAAGCTTGGCTCAAACTGGGTCATGCAACCGGGCAGTCATGCCAAGCACAGCAGCACATCTACCACAGCACGGCTGAGAAAGACTCAAGGAGTTGGAATGGTCCAAAGTCCAGACGTCAACCTGACTGAAGTGCTGGGTGATGGGACCTTAAGAGAGCTGCGCATAAACAAATGAACTGAAGCAACACTGTAGAGACGAACGGGCCAAAATTCCTCCGCATCGATGTGAGAGACTGAAAGTCAAACAGAAAATAATTGCTTCAAGTTATTGCTGATAAAGGTGACTCTATAACCTCTGAATCACGGGGAGTGCAGAGCCCTGCGAATTGTTCGCATGACTGCACTTTTAGGCTCTAATCACCATTAACTGACAAATGTACAGTTGGTATCACTAGCAGTGACCCATTACACACATTTATTTGAACAACTGTTAACATAAAAATACATTAAGAACAGAACTTTAAGATTTTTAGGGGCTTTAAAGCAATTTTTAAAAAAAATGTCCAGCTCATGCAGACTGTCAGGTTCCTGTGCAGCAAACATGAGAAGAAATTATACGGGGTATTTGCGGTCTCGTCGCGGGGGTAAATAAATCCGTGTGTGTGTGTGGCCAGACACATTGCTCCAGCAGAGACTGAGGCAAGACAGGTACCTGAATACAGGCCAAATAAACACAAGATTCAAACTCACATATTTTAAATGGGGGTGATTTTCCCTTTCTTTAACCTTAGGTCATGTTCAAGCTAAATTTGATCAGGATCCTTCAATAAAAACATTCAAAAAGACTGTTGATAGATTTGTTAGAACAACCAGAGCCTCGTATGTAAAAGTGCTCAGCATCATAGACTCATGTGTGACTCCCTTTTTTGGACAGAGCTTGTTTTGAAGTGCTCCCATCTGAATTCAAGTCCAGCCTCATAATGCTAAAAGCAGGCTGAGTTATAAACACAACAGCACCGTAAGTCAGTGTTTCACAATGCCACAAACGCACTGATTCACAACTCCTGGAACTGATTCGACATGGTGTATAATATGCTCTCTGTCCATCCAGAAACCTGTCAGTCAAATGAACAGCCAGCCAGGGCAGCCAAAAGTCAAGAGGTGGGATCACAGCAAAAAAAAAAAAAAAAATATGACACTGCAGAGCGACACCCAGCTGTAGTGCTTCTTCACCTAAATCTGCAAACGAGGGGATAGAAGATTGAGCATTCCGGCTAAATCTGAAGGGTTGCAGGTGCTCAATCTGATTCATGACCTGGAAAAAGACTAAAAATGGGAATTTACTTATGTGTCTGGGACTCGGATTCACGCAGTCCACCTCAGAAATCACCATGCAGGGTGCAGGTCCAGGTTAGGTCTTGTGGAACAATCACAGATTTCTGCACTAGGCAGGTATTTGTTCACGTCACTCAAGAAACACCACAAAAATGACATCTGGATTTTTCCTTTGAATGTAACCTTGAGACACACACACACACACACACACACACACACACCAAGCAGCTTTACTTCAAGGACTACAACCCACATTTGATCTGACAGACACCAGGGTTGGAAATTTCTTTTGTCTTTTGGTCAACACATTCTTTTCATTGGCTTTTCCCCCTTTGTTTCATTAGAGGCTGTCTTATGACTAAAACCTGAAGAAAGTGAGCGCCAGACATTAGGCTTGGGCGGTATCCATTTGTTCATACCTTCCTGACGTTACACAGGGGTTTATGGCCTACAGTGCCCTCCATAAAGTTTGGGACAAAAACTATTTTTGTAGTTGTGCCTCTGCACATCACCACAGTGGATTGCCAATCAAGTAAACGATATGCAATTGAAGTGCAGACTTTCAGCTTTAATTCAAAGGGTTTTAAAAAAAACTTACCCTGAACTGTTTAAGAACTACAGCCAGAGGCTTAAAATTAATGGGACAAGCAGTTTGATGGGTGTTTTCCAGTGAATACATGACAAATGAAGCAGACATAATATTTGAAGTTGATTCAAAGTGTTTAATTTGGATTTCATAGCTTTTCATTGCAATTCTAATGTATTTTTATGTGCGAGGCCCAAAGAGATGTTAGCACAAGTGAGGGAGGCCATTATTGGGCTGAAAAATCTAAATCAACCAATCAGAGAGAGCAAAAACTTTAAGAGTGGCCAAATCAATGTGGTTCACTGTTAACCAGAATGAACCAAATGACCAGCTCAGCAACACCAAAAGGCCTGAAAGACCACAGAAAGCAACTTAAGCCCGTGCTGACAATTATATTCATGGTTGAGGAAAAACTATTTCACATTAACATATAACCAAGTCAATAACACTCAAGATGGTGCGTCATTGGTAAAGTCTACAATCAAGAGACACCTTCATGAATGGATATGCAAAGCATTTACCACAGATGGAACTTGTACCAGAATGATGGGAAGAAAAAATATGGAGGAGGAGCAAAAAAGCTTATGACCCAAAGCATACCACATTATCTGTCAAACATGGTGGAGGCAGAATTACAGCATGGGCATGTATGGCTGCCAGTGGAACCTGGCCACCAGTGTTTACTGATGATGCAACTGCTGATAGACACAGCAGGGTGAATAGTGAAGTGTACAGGGCTGAACTCTCTCCTCAGATTCAGCCAAATGCTGCAAAACTGATCGGACAGCACTTCATAGTACAAATGGATGATGGCCCAAAACAAACTGTAAAAGCAACCCAAGAGCAAGTCAGTCATCTGATCTTAACCCAACAGAGTAGCTTTTCAGTTATTAAATACAAAACTCAGTGCAGAAAGGCCCACAAACAAGCAGCAACTGAAGGTGGCTGCAGTGAAGGGCCAGCAGAGCAACTCAAGGGAGGAAACATTGATGTCCATGGGTTCTAGTCTTCAAGCAGCCACTGGCTGCAAAATGCCTGTAATTCTTAAACAGTTCATGTAAAAAATAAATAAATAATAATAAAAATAAAAAATGTAAAACACTTTGAATTATATCGTTTACAGTTAGCTAGCGGGCGCGGCCATTAGCACCAGCAAGTGCCCCCCCCCCCCCCCCTTGATTTACTTGGCTAGCACGCTGCACTCATTAACTGTATAGGTGAAACAAAGAGGCAATAAGTAACAGACAAAATAAATACCAGAATTTCACTCAGTAAAATTGAAGCACACACTTCCTGGATGGTCTGTGCTACACAGTGCACCATAATTTTAGTGAGATGAGCCATTAAAAATAATACAGAAGGCACCAATAGCGCACGCACAGACACCCGTGTTAGTCACCTGAAATAGTGGATGAGACAGTGAGCATGAGCTGCACCGAGCCATCAACCTACTTCTACAGATTCCTCCTGAGAACTTGATGAAACTTGTTGCTTCAGAAGCTATTGTACAGTCTGCCAGTCTGAACCTCTTTAAGAGGCCATTATACTTTCTGCATCCACTAGGATCTGCTTGGGTGTCCACATGCCTGCTAATTTTTATGACCACATGGACTCATCCGTACAGACTTTACATTACAATGACCACATGGTTGTAGGGGTGGTTGTTTTACTTCATACTCCAATCATCCTATCACCCCCCTGTGGCATCACCAATGACCGCCAGTGCCAGATGGAACCTACCATTATGGCAACACTATTCCCCCTCCTTGATGTACAATGTGTCCCCAAACACGCTTGAAGAAAAGCACATGGGTGAAAGAAACACGCACACCGGCAGTTTATTTCTCACTTTCAGCATAGGGAAACAGTTTCACATTGACACAGCTATACATTCACGACTCGATTTTCTTAACTCAGGCTTATACCAATTCGCCCTTCATCATCTTTTGGCTGCTCCCTTTAGGGGTCGCCACAGTGTCATCTGCCTCCATCTCATCCTATCCCTAGCTTCCTCCTCTATCACACCAAACCTCATCTATCCCTCCTCTGCACATGTCCAAACCATCTCAGCCTCACCTCTCCAACTTTGTCTCCAAACCCTTCAACCTAATCTGTCCCTCTCATGTACTCATTTGTAATCTTGTCCATCCTGGTTACGCCCAATGAAAATCTGACCATCTTCAGCTCTGCCACCTCTAGCTCAGACTCCTTTTTGTTAGTGCCACCGTCTCCAAACCATACATCACAGCAGGTCCATCTTATAAACCTTCCCATCACCCAGTTTGTTTTGTTGGGTCCCCCCCCCTCACCTGTCTCTCCTATGCTCTTCAACATCCTATCTCTACACACAGCAATTTGGTTTATTTTTTTAATATATATTTTTTGGACATTTTAGCCTTTATTTTATAGGACAGTGGTGAGAAGACAGGAAAGCTGGGAAAAAGACCAGAGGAAGACCCGCAGCAAATGGCCTCAGGACATATTCAAACCCAAGCCTCTGCATTAGCCTTATGGGATATGGGTTACCTGCTCAACCCAGTGAGCTAAACTGGCAGCCCCACAGCAGAGCTTTTCATAACAAAAATGCAGAGTGAAGACTTCGGGGGATTAACGACGTTACACTCTGATTTAAGTCAGAAATATCCTCCTCCAGTTTTCTCTCATTGGATGATGATTATGATGGACCTCTGTAGCCATTCTATACAATAAGAGACAGACACACACACACAAACTTCAAAGCACGCAGACGTCTATGCATGAACCTGTGTGTTGATTATATGAAGTGGTATGAGCTTCATGTCATTAGTGACATGAAACTATGGCCTGAGATTTAATTTATTATGAATCTCAATAATAATAATAATATTAATTTAATGCATCAACAGGGAACTCAGATAAATCAAAGATATGACAACCTGCTTCCTGGCATCATCATTCATCAGCACAACCCTGCTTGGCTGTCGTTTCTCCAGCTGTGTGTGTCGTTCAAGCAGCAAACAGTCCCCCACAGCTTTGTTATTTCTGCCTGGCTGGCTCACATTTATCAAACTGGACTAAAACACGCCAAAATATCTCCAGTTTACCAGTGACGAGTTACTAAGTCATTGTTCACATCTTTCACAGCTCACTGAGCTCAGCTGCTCAGGTGTGTTGGGTTTTGATTTGAACAACATTAAAGGAAATCAAACTGTGCAGATTTCTAAATGGCCGTCTATACTAATACACCTTGATACCGCCCAAGCCTGCCAGACATGCTCTAATCAAGACTGCATAACTCTCACCTGTTTATATACAGTTAAAAAAAAACATAATGGTTTTATAGTATGACTGAACCTACAATATTCTGACTCTGTAACCTGGCAAAATATGCAGTTCACTATCTGAAAAGCAAATAAAATAGTCAGGTGACCAACCATCATTTCCTTCCCTGGTTGGGACAGAGATGAACACTGATTCAGGCAAACGTGCATCACTCTTTTCATCTCACATGCTGGTCGATACATTCTAGTGTGGAGATTTAAGGTCAGGGTTGAGGGGTTAACAAGGTGAGTCAGGGGTTTGTAAACATCACTCTGTCACAACAGCAGCCCAGATACTCACCGGTAAGGTAGCGTGTTCTATGGGTGTTCCCTAAAGCAAGAAACATAAACCAGGAAATTTAGCAGATGGCAAAGCATCAGAAGTCATGTGTTATTAATGGAAGAACAGAAGAAAAAAAAGAGGGAATATAATGGCTGCCTGGAAACAATCCTCCTCAATCAAATCACTGCAAGGACATTGGCAGCTTCTTCTACCTCTGTGTGTGCAGAGTATTTATTACACATAGGCCCTCGAGATGATGCTAATCT
The DNA here is from genome assembly GCA_034780415.1 of Cichlasoma orientale. Classification (NCBI taxonomy): domain Eukaryota; kingdom Metazoa; phylum Chordata; class Actinopteri; order Cichliformes; family Cichlidae; genus Cichlasoma; species Cichlasoma orientale. Next base: position 334,635 of record JAVDPK010001920.1, read on the forward strand.
GGCTTTAACTGGCACTTTGTGCAACACGCTGAAGCACCACCGAGATCTGGTGGACACACAGGCAGCAGCAGTGGCCAAAACATCTCAGAGCACGGCAGAACAATGATCAAAGTGACCATAAACCATAAAACCGAAGGGTTGCTGGCCCAAAACTTCCTCTCTAATATACATATGATTGTTTTCACTCCAGAGGACTTTTCATGTCGTCCCCCTTCTGTCTTTAAAATTCGAGACCAATTCGATTATGATCACTTTTCTAAGTAGGAGAAGTATTATTAGCTTTTGGAAAAGGGAAACGCTTTCCTTTCTAGGAACTGAAACTGAGGCATGAGATGGATAAGTGTAATCTTCTCTGAAGCTGTTGAGGAAATATGAGCCTAATGCATTTAGAGCCTTCACATTCAATACTAATAAGTTTAGAGCTGTTTTAACGGCTGAAACGAGCACATGCAAACGTATGGCGTGCTGATCGCTGCAGGAATGTTTCTGTAACATGCTGATCCTTCGCTCCATATATCGGATTGGGTTCTGTATGTGACTGTGTTGGTTTACAATGTGCTTACTGTTGGCTGCATAACATGTAGGATTTTTTTTTTTTTTTTTTTTTGGATTCTTGGTTTCCTTCCAAAAACAGTCCTCCTCCATTGATCCAAACTTTTAGTGTCCCAATTATCTATCTTCAGCTTTAAAGCGTGGAAGATGTTGTGGTGGACAATAGAAGACATTCGGTATGTGTTGGGTTCCATGTTATATGGTATTCGGTCCCTGTTCAACTTCAATGAGAACACTGTGAGGTTTTTTGGGAATGTGACAGAGCCAGGACATGCTGGAGAAATTGCATCTTTTGGCTGCATACCTCTGTATTGCCCCCAGAAGTGGGAGGTCTAAGCATCTCTTTTTAGGCTGCTGCCCCTGTTAACCCAGACCCGAACAAGCAGGAGAAGATGAATACAGGGACAGCATAAAAGTATTTGTTAATTTATGCCTCTATAAACCCGTTTACTCTACTCACTTTAGCAGTATCTAATTCAATTCTGTGTAACCCTACTCTTTTACACAATCACTTCTTAATCCAGGAGGTCATACCACCCAGCATCATAGGTTCATAGCATCTGATCTACTTAGGAGGCCCCACACTCGGTGTTAACGTGTGTGTGATGGGGTCATGTCCAGGGCTTGTGGGGGTGTAGGAAAAGCCTCTTAGAAATGCTAGAACACACTTGGCACATAGACACGTGTGTGTGTTTATGACCCTCTGGGACTCAATCTGCATGCAAAATCACCTAAACTCTAACGTGCGTGTGGACGTGCGTGTGTTTTAGGAAAGCTCTTCCAATCAGTTTGCATGCTTACACGATCAAGACGGAGTAGAAACGCTGAGAAATGTTACAAATTAAAAGCTCCAATTTCAGGAGTTAAAATTCAGTTTTTGTTTGTTGTTAAAACCTGAGCTTTGCTGAACAGAGAGGAGAGAACGGAGAGAGCAATCGTCTGACCACCACCTGCAAAACTATTCCCTCAGCTGTCTTTCTTTTGCTTCTCCAGTGTACCTGTTGTCACTCTGATTTGCACCAAAGCAGCTGAAATGGATTCACAATCAATGGTTTATGCCTGCTAGAATCATTTAGATATCCTTAAAATTTAACCTACTTGGTGCAGGTCTTACTGTAATGATGTAAGTGTTCCCTTAAATATTTTTTGAGCAGTGTAAATGATTTCTTTACGCTTTAAAATGCACTCTAAAATGTAAATTTTGCCCTACGACATCCTGACCGAGGGTAACGTCATTACGGTTGGGCAATAGTGTGAATAGTCTGAGCCTGTATATAATCTAGTGGTGCTGACCCAACCAGCTCACTCACTTTAATAAGCTTAGCAAACTCCATGTTAACGACCTAACTAAAGCAGACTGTGCTGGCCTGTGAGTCATCGGGCTAATAGGAAGAGAGACGGGTGAATGAACACACACCAACACATTGAGTATGTAGTCTTGAATAAATGCAGCCCATGTGAATCACAGGGTTACTAAACCCCTTTTTGCCATTTGCAATAATGTGCCGCTTTACATTATCCTCACACGGGGCGATGTACGGCTTCTCTTTAATGTGTAGGACGACCTTATGACTTGGGCAGGGGAAGTGCTGTCGAGCTCTTCCTGGAGAGATTGCTCCTCGTAATGGTGCCCAAACATTGCAAAATAAAGCAATCCTGGCCCTGAACTGTGAGCACAAAAGGAAAAAAGAAAACCAAAACTTCTGTCGAGTCATTAGTGATGGAAAATCCTTTGGAGAGCTGCTGATGGCAAGCACAGCCCAATGAGCTTCTGGATGATCATGAAAACAGTATGGCCAGCCATTTGATTGGATTATAGAAACCTCTAAAGAACTAAGTCGGACCATTCATTTGGATTCCAGATACGCCCTATTCACCATTAGTCCTACGCAGGTAGTAAATAGGGACAGCTAACTAGGGATGGGAATCAAAAACCGGTACCACTTGAGAACCGGTTCCAAATTTTCCCAAGTATTGTATGTGTCGGAACTTATTAAATGTGACGTGGCTGTGGCTCAGGAGTTAGAGCAGGTCATCTACTAATCGGAAGGATGCCGGTTCGATTCCTGGCTGCTCCAGTCTGCATGCCAAAGTATCCTTGACCAAGATGCCGAACCCCAAGTTGCTCTCCGATGCATCTGTTGGCGTATGAATGTGTGTGAATCTAACATGGGTAAATGCAAACATGTTGTATAAAGCACGTTGAGTGCTCAGCTAGCATCCATATGTTATTCATGATTTATTCTGCGACAATAGACGTGCCAGTGTTCACTTCAGAACACTCTTGCAAATCTTTAAAGTTAAAACCTTTCTCAAATCTAGCTAGACGTTTAAGGATTAGAATTGGGGGTGAAATGGTCCTGACTCGAGAAGCTACTCAAATATGAAGGGCACTGAAACAGCGGTAAGAGTGGGATATGATCAGTGGGGTGCTCTGATGTTCAATGCTCTTTGTGAGGTTAGTCAACTGCATTCAGAAAATATACAGGCAGATGCTACATCGGACATCATAGCTAACATCACAATTTAAAAGGACAACTGCTATCCTTGACCCAGACCAACAGTGAACATGAACAACACAGTCTGCTCTACACCATTACTGTAAACTGTACCACAATACTGCAAATTAATCAGCTTATCCTGCACTAATTTGCATTACACTGTCTAGTATTTACATAAAAAATACACTTTGAAAAGCACAAAATGATAACCAACATGCACTAGAGCGTCGGGTTTGTGAAAATGCGACTTTACTGACATCTGCAGTATGAACGGCCAACAGGGACGAGAAGGAAAAAAAAAAAATAGAGGTGTTGATATGTTGAGCAAATTCATGGCCACAGCTGGAAGCACGGGTGCAGCACCAGGAGTTTTATTGCCCATCAGGTTTAATTATTAACTGATGGTGATAGAATGCTTCAGTTTAATAAGGGCTTTTAAATGCTCCAGGTATGTATACGGTGAATACACATATTCTAATTACGGAATTATACTCCAGAATAAGAACAGTGAACTTTACATGTGTGAGTGGTATGAGTTTATAAGAAAGTGAGTGTTGGTTTTTTGACAATTACCAACATTTTTTGTTTCTCTTGAAAAAAGAAAAATGTTCCTAATCAACACTGATTACAAAAATGCAAAATTCACAAAAAATATGAATTTAAAAAAAAAAAAAAAATCACCTTCACATCTTATTCGATCCAAACCAAAACTACAGCTGTGAGACCTCCCATGGACTGAGATCTGGATCAAACAGCCAAATCCTGGTCTGATAAAAAGAAAAAAAAAATTCTGGATGGCACTTTGGGCTTTCAGAACCACAGATAACATGGGGTGAAAGAGAAGGAGATTTTAATGAAAAGGACTTCCTTACGACGTTATTAAAGGAAAACTGCAAATATGTTCTCAGAGGAAGAGAGAGACACAGTATGAAAGGGGGATAAACTGTTGCAGCAGGAGAGAAATGGCAGGCAATTTTCTCCATTTATCAAACAGCGACAGAAGGCAACCTACCACATTATCACCACAGTGGCATCGCCTACAAACCAATCACTGTCCGGTGTAAGGAGGTGTAGGCCATGCAGGTGATAATGACGGGATGTGGACATGTGTGCTCATGTAGTAATAATGTGAACTGAAAACTAACCAGATCTGAAAGGTACCAAAAATTAAATTTTCACTTAATCATAGGCTGTTGTATTTATTTTGTTTTCCATATTAACTGGTCAGATTTATAGAATATTTTGTTGCGCTGAAGGCCTCAATTCTCTGTTTTGGTGTTTCAGTGCTGTACAGTTTATTATCCAAAGAGGTTAAAACTCCAGCAACATCTGCACAATACAGAAAAACTTTACTGTCATTTATTATCAGGTCAAACAATAAAGTTGTTCTTTATATTACAAGTGCTGCTGGAGCTTTAACCTCTTCAGACTTTATGTTCTTTGTGCTCTGTGGAAGTAAGTTGTACTGGGAACCTCTACTCTGTCGCTCTGTGTGCGCTCGTGTGTACTAACAGGCAGGTTGGTGAAGACACTGAAGGTGCTCTTCAGGAAAGCAATCAGGTCAATCAGGTAGTCGCTGGCAGCCAGGTTCTCGCCTCCCGGCACCGCGGCCATCCAGTCGTAATCGGCCAGCTGCAGGAACTGGTCGATCTTCGCGTTTAGGCTGGTGTAGATCTCTGCCTCTGCAGCATGACGAGCATCCTGCAAGAGAAGATCGTAACTAATACGGAATAATAAGGAAATTGACATAAAATAAGCATTAAAGGACAACGTAGGAATGGAAGACATAAACTGACAAGCTCAAGAGCTGTGTGCGCCTTCATGCTTCATGGCAGAACAAAACAGAAGAAAAGAGAGGAAAGGAGAAGAAAAAGGAATGGGAATGAAGAGAAAGTAAAACAGCTGAGCAGCAAAAAGAAGAAAGGAGGAGAAAGAGAGCACAGCAGAACCAAAGAGAAGGTGTGTGTGTGTGTGTACCTTAAAAGTGGAGGTCCCGTACAGCTTGGTGGCATTTACTGTGTCAGGAGGAACATTGGTTATGTTTGATATGAACTCCTCCAAGAAGTGGCAGCTCTGCTCCAGGTGAGTGGTGTTAATGATCACCTGCACCAGCTACACAAACAGGACACAAACGTTTCAGTAGTCATCTTTGGGCATTTCGGGGTTTTTTTTTTTTTCATACAAACAAATGGATGTAATTTCTCTCTGCCGGCATGCTGATGATAGCTCTTTTTCCTCACATTTTTTCACAATGTGTCATCTTTTGCAAGTGGAACAAACTGAAGAGTTCGACTTTTTTTCCAGTGTGCGGGCAATTTTTCGATGAAATGCGCCTACAACTTGCCAAAGAGCCAAATATCAAACACACCACTGAATTTAAAAGTATAATGTCTCTCGTCTAATGTCTGCACATGTGACTGTGTGGGATACGTTTGCAAACGTGTTGTTGCTGCCACATTCTGTCATTTCTTAGGTTAAAAGGTGCAAATACTGTTTCATTACTTCATTGTTGTCCTCATTGAAGCTTTAATAGTGGATTTTTAAGCATGAACATGACCCAAACTGCAATATGTGCAACGACAAGAGCATATGAGTGAGCAAACACATTCATATCCTGTTACAATCAGTCTGGTGACACTTCCTCATAAGCCTCCATTTGAACAATAAATAGAGCTTTGTGCTTTTTAAATGAACTTGTTTAATAAAGGATGCAGACATGCTGAATTTTCCATAACACATCGTCTTATCATTACATCCTGTCCCTGTGAATTAATGATGTTTGTTCTCGAGTGCAGCCGCTGAGCATGAAAATAAACAGCAACAGAAAGTGGAAAATATTAAATCATTACCTCACATCACATTCTGCAGCGTTATGACAACAATAACAACGGGCCAAAAAGAGGAAATGTCTGTTTTTGGGAAAGTAAATGAGCTGGAAATGCTGAGAATTGCCGTTCTGAGGGAGCGTGTTGCTCTGAAGTTGTGCAAGCGATGTTAGCTGAGAGGATTATTACAAGTGTCAAGGGGGTTTTCTTGCTGCTGTTGGGGGGGGTTGCACTTCAACAGCAAAAACTCTGGTGTAGTGCCAAAATAACAACATATTAAAAGATATAAACAAAGCTTTAACATTTAATTTGCTCGCTGGCTCACATCACTGTAAAAGCCACCTTTTAAAGGCCGTTATTATAATACCTCAAATTCTAATGAACGTTGGCTCGTTAGACCTGACTCCACCTCTTCATAAATTCAGTGTCACTACTGCCAAAGGCTGAAGATTTGGGTCCACCCTTATTTAAATCTTCAGATTAGAAACTCTACTAGAGCAGCTTTGCATGAGTCACAGTTTAAAATAATCCTCGTTTACCTTGAGCTGCGCCTTGGTGCAGCCTCTCAGCTCATCCTCTGACAATTGCTTTGCAAACTATGTTCACCGAATAGGATTTTATTTATTTATTTTTTTTTTTTAATTGCACCAACCTCTAACTACAATTCAACTAGTTAGAGGTTGGTTTTTATTGTTAGAGACAGAAATACAACACAACTATTGTTGTGAATGTGTTTTTTGTTTGTTTTAGTTTTGAAGTGGTAAAAAGTTTAACAGCAGCTGCTTTAAGCCAACTTTCTTCTACATGGCTGCTGGCCACAAACAGAAGGTTTAAACATGTGGGTGGTGCCTGAGATGACCTTATTAAGGATATCCTCCCCTTTTTTTGGGGGGGGGGGGGGGCACAAAAAAAAATTTGAATAAACTG
>JAVDPK010001920.1:348781-364535 GCA_034780415.1 Cichlasoma orientale
TGTGTGTGTGTGTGTGTGTGTGTGTGTGTGTGTGTGTGTGTGTGTGTGTGTGTGTGTGTGTGTGTGTGTGTAGCCAAATCTAATAGACAAAGGTCAGAATGGAAAGAACCGAGTGTTTGTGTGTGTCAGTGAGAAAGAATGGTAGAAGGTGAGTGAAAGAGGCAGATCTGGGTAGTGGTACAATTTGAATCGTCTGAGCTTCGATGATTGTCACTAACCTGATTAAAATATGTGTTTAAATGCAAAACCCACTGTTACACCCACAAAGGCCTTCTATAGAAATGACTTTCTATAGATGTTACAGACTACACGTACTTAACCAACTACATCGTGGAGACTGATGGATTCACATCAGTGTGCAGTCCTTTTTTGATCTTGTGCCTTTGGTTCATGTAAATGTCAGCATGGCTGCATAAAGGACTGGGCTGATCAGCAAATGCAGATTTTGTTATAAAAATTTAACTAAATACAGCTCAGCTAATCAGCTATATCTCCATTTTTAATGCATAAATGGGGCTGGTAGACAGCAAAATAAATACTTAAAGAAATTACAGAAAAGCTAATTAAGAGAGTTCAGAAAAATAAAGGTGATCATATTGACTTACGTACTGTATTTACGTTTGCAGGTGTTTCAATAAATATTTCCCATTTCCCCAGCAAAATATAAAGAAATGAAGGGTAGCTCAAGACTTTTGCACTGTAACATACTCTATACTAAAATGTATGCAAACATGCAGTTATTGAGGTGACTCATGTATGGAGCTTGCTGCAATCATTTCTTAATTTTGTAGTGTAAGACTGTCACTGAATGCATTTCACTGTTTGTTTGCTGCCCACAGATGAGTCAGATTCTTTCCTTTGACTCTAATAAATCCCTGCAGCCTCACACAGCATGCAGGACAAAAACAGAGCGATGTGCACATTAGGCACAGCAGCTTCCTTAACACACGGATAGACCAGAATCAGTAAATAATGTTGTGTTCTATCGAGTTTATACGGCCAACTTATTTGTAACAAAGCAGCCTTTCTCTGAATGAATCATGAGCTCCACACCTGAGCTGTGATGGCTGCCCTAACCTCCATGTCCACGCAGAGTCTGACAATTTCTAACAGAAAAGTTCATCCATACATCAGAACATATGTATTCGCCTTCAGCTGATCTGATCTGCCACGCTGTTTCCAGAAAGAAATGCATCTGTGAAGACAAAAAAGTCCTGACACCAGGATTGTCATGCGCGTGTACCTGAGATGCAGGTCCTCAGAGTATTTCAGGCAAGCATAGATGAACTCTTTCAGCTGGCAGTAGACTTTTGGCACAAACTCGGAGAAGGGAAGCTTCTTTGGGAAGGGAAGCTGGTGGTGGAAGTGGGGCGAAAAACAAGAGATTAAGTGAGATTTTACTCAAACTTTATTTCACATATTGCACAAAGGCTACCTCACACAGGTTCAGGCACAGAGATCTATTTTTTTTTTTTCTTGCAAGCTCATAAATGGAAGACGTTTTTGTGTGAAAGTAAGCTTAAATGATTGTAGGGAGCAATACGCAGCACTTTTCCACGTATTTTTCCCACTCTCTCTCTTTTGCACACTTTAATATCCTCTGTTGTTCCCTACCTTTTCCAGTTCGGGGTCTTGCAAGGGAAACTGGGAAGTGTAGTGTCTGTACTCTTCCTCTGTTGAGACTGGAATTGGACTGTAGTTGTCTTGGTCTAACACCTGCCTGGAGAGGGCAAAGAAAAAATAAATCACAGGTAAATAACTTCCTATCTTCTCCAAAAAGGTCAAAACACACACACACACACACACACACACACACACACACACACGGCACATATAAACAATCATCCCATTGGGGGTCGTTCTAATTCTTGAGGTTTTCTTACCACCCTCCCCTCTTACACCACCCCGACGTCTTTTTGGCGCTCCAGAGTTCGGACGTTCCAGCGTTCCATGGAGAGGCCGTGAACCGGAGAGCTCTCTCTCCCCCCAACAATACAACACAACATTCCTGTGGCTTCCACAATGTGTGTGTGTGTGTGTCTGTGTGAGTGTGTGAAAGAGAGAGATGGAGGAAGGAGAGAGGGAGTGTGTGTTTGTTTGTCCGTTCTCACTGCTGCAAGTCCCACTGGTGTCATTGGACAAAAGCGATGCTGAAACAATGGCATGTTTAGCCCAAACACACACAGACACACCAGGATTTGTAGGGGTACTACCCATTGAAGGGCAGAGAATGTTCCGGACGTTGTTTTAAAACACTTCCTCCCTCTGGCTGCTTGTAAAACTTCAAAACCGGGACGTTTCCCACAGACATGCGCCGGTGTGTAAATATGTGTGTGTAAAAGCTTCATGACCTTATCACAGGAGAGGGGAAGGTCAGAGCAGCACGCACTCGAGCATTAAAAACCCAGCTACTGAAAAACAGGTACTAGAAAACCGTGAAAACAAAATGTTCAGTACCTGAAGGTGACGTTCCATCTCTTGAGCAGGATTTCCCCGTACTGCTCCCTCATCTCCAGCAGCATGTCGAACAGCTGAGACACGGGGAAACCATAACCCTGCACAGGAGGAAGAAGAGCAGCTGCATGTGAATGTTTTCTTATTCACTCGAGTACCATTTACATACAGATACTGTTTTTCCCCCACATTTGGTACTATTGTGTACGTATTTGTGCAAATTCAAGTTTTCTCACAATGCTGCAGGCTGGCTTTTAAGAAATAAATGCACAAAGCATTCATTTTCTTAAGTCTGTTTTTTTTTCACCTCTACTTTCTGTTCAAATTGTATTTTTGCATCTCGAGCCCCACCCCTGCCTCCAAATGAGCCAAATAACAGCTACTCAACAGTCAAATCGATCCAGACATTGATAATATGAGCACATGGTGGTTAATGGCTCTCACCGTGGTTCACTGGATTAATTAGATTTGACTGAACATGCAGATTTTATGTCCCAGTGACCGCTGACATTACATTTATTGCTCTGACTTTAATTTGCAGTCACATGAAAAAGAAAGTTTTTGAAGGACTCCGTGCAGTCCTGCAGAAACTAAATACACCCCCTGATTCAGTGGCTTATAGAACCAGCTTTAGCAGCTTGAGATAATTATTTTCTGTGACTTTATAAGTCATTTCATTGGAGGAATTTTGGCCCACTCTTCTTCTTTGTTTCACTTCATTGAGGTTTGTAGGCTCTCTTAAGGTCCTACCAAAGCATTTCAGCCAGGTTGAGGTGTGGACATTGACCGGACCATCAAAACACCTGGATTCTTTTATTTTTCAGATATTCTGTTGAAGATTTGCTGCTGTGCTTGGGATCATTGTCCTGTTGCATGACCCAGTTTGGTCCAAGCTTTAGCCGTCAGACAGATGGCCTCACATTTGACTCTGGAATACTTTGGTATACAGACGACTTCATGCTTGACTAAATGACTGCAAGATGCCCAGGCCCTGTGGCTGCAAAACAAGCCCAAATGATCACCCCTCCACCACAGTGCTGACAGTTGGTATGAGGTGTTGAGTCGATGTTTGGTTGGGTTTGTTTGGTTCGTGCCAAACGTGGCGCTGTGCATTATGGCAAAACATTTCCCACTTTGGTCTCATCTGTCCAAAAGGACATTGCTCCAGAGGTCTTGTGGTTTGTTTAGATGCAGCTTTGCAAACCTAAACTTTGTTGCCAGGTTCTTTTTGGAGAGAAGAGGCTTTCTCCTGGCAGCCCCTTCCAAACAAGCCATAGCTGTTCAGTCTTTTTCTAATTGTACTGTCGTGAACTTTAACATTTAACACGCTAACTGAGGCCTGTAGAGGCCGACACGTAGCTCTTGGGTTTTTTGCAAATTCTCTGACCATCGCACGGTCTGCTCTTGGGGTGAATTTAATGGGATTGTTTTAAGCCACAGCTGAATGCTCCAGACTACAGCTGAATGCCCAAGCAATAGAAGCAGTAAGGGTGCACTTAGGTTTTAACATGAATGTAGATAGACGCTTCAAAAATAACCCCCAAACTAACAGCCTAGAAGTGTCACCAAGGTGACACCTCCTTCTAGGAGGACTTGAGTCGGTACAGGGGCTCCGGGGTGGAAGACCTTAATCACAGATAATTATTTAGATTTTTCACATATGCTTGTGTGTACTTTTCAAAGCAACATTTTGCTGCAAAAGTCTAAAATGTAAAAAATAAAACTGATGGAGCTGATGGAAGGACCAATTAAAGTGAGGTTGGAAGTGCCTTTGGCATAAGAGTGTGGTAGAATGAAAAACAATGGTCTAGTTTCTCTTTGCTGGAAGAAATAAAGACGACTTACAAAAAACAGCAACGCCCTAAAATCTAAACAAAGAGAAGAGATTTAGTCATTCAGCAGCACTTCATCTGTACGTGAATGACTTTTGGACATCGAACCACACATTCATCACTCCCCCCGCCTTTAATCTGTCTCACTCTTCTCTGAATGTTTCTCCCATCCGGTTTTCACCCACATCCCCTCTATCTCCCCTTCATCCCTTCATCCTCTCATACATCACACTCAATCCATCCTGGCTAGTTCATAAATACGGCCAGAGAACAAATGTATGGAGCGCAAACTGACAGGAGATGATTAAGGTCCTTTTCTAAAACACACGAATTAAGAAAGAAAGTCTTTCTTTAGAGATTGGCAGCCATCTGTTTTTTAAAACTGCAAAACATGCTTTGAACAAGATTCATGGGCCTCTGGGGTCAAATATTAGGAGACATGCGCCAAGATAACTGAACGAGGAGTACAAAAACACAAGAGCATTTCATACATTTCGCGACGTGAAGGGAACGAGAGGATTTCCTTCCCTTCGAAGTGAAATATTAGGAATTAATCACACATACCTGCAGCGTATCAGCAAACAGGACAATGAGGTTCTTCAGATCCAGCACCAGGTCAGGGTTGTCACAGTATGACTAAGGAAACAGGAGGGGGGAGTGCGTCTGTGTCATTTCGGACTTTTTTGTGAAAACATGCATTTTGTATTTTAATGAGTGTGTGATTCGCCTCACAGAGTGCGTCCTCAGGGCAGCGACTATTTTGGACAGCGCCAGCTCCCAGAGCTCCTCTACGTACGCTCTGTTGACCAAACCCTGCGTGGTGTGCAGGACGTGATCCTCCACAACAAAGAAGCTGCGAGGGAGGGAGGACACAGAACAGAGAGACAGACGGAATCACTTAGACAGTTTGGTAAATATACCTAATCACGTTCTTGCCAAAAGTAAGAGGAGGAGAACAATACCACTCTGGCTGGAGCCAGGACATGGTTAGCTTAGTTTTGCATAAATACTGAGTGTCGGGCTCTGTCCAAATCCACCTAGCTCGCTAAAGCGCACTAATTTGCATGTTATATTGCAGTTCAATCTGTACAAAAACCCAGGAGGTTACGTGCCAGAGTGTTTCTACCATTACCATCCAAGAAATAGTTTGGCCTGAAACCGCCGGTGCAACAGCAAATTGTCCTTGTTACACTTCAGCTTTTGTACAAATTAAATAAATGAGATGTACTTGAAAAATATTTGAGTAGGAGTGCTTCCTGGATTCACGTTGGATTTGTCTGAGGTGCACTTTGGATAGGATATACAAATAGATTTAAAGGGACAGTCCACCCGTAAATCAAATTCACATATTTGGCAGAACACTGATCTGTAGGGCTATTTATCCCCTAGACTGTTTTGATGTTAGCTGCCCAGTTTTTGATATATGGGCTGCAGAGAAGTCTGCCTTCTCCTGAAAATTACAGAACCAAATGGTGCTTGCAGTTTAGTGCCCTAAGCGCCAAAAATGACCTAAAATCTCAGCAGCGATGGCAGAATCATGACCCAGCCACTCAAAAACATCCACAAACTCGTTGCAAGCCATTTCGTGCAGGAACTACTTTCCTTCTGTTCAACTAGACCTGCAAACCAGTGGAAGTGTGCAGCTGGCAAACACTGCAGCAGCTGAGGGGAGATGCCATTAACGTTTACATCGTGTCACACCATCACAAGCCTCTCATAACGAGTAGATCCACACTTCCTGTGCACAGTCAAATAAGCCTCTGTCAGGTAGTTCAACAGATTTCATGAAGAGGCTAGAAGAACACTAGAAAAGGCCCACTGGCTACACAAAAATCTGTTTTACTTGTTAATAAAGGCTTGCATGTTGAAAATATCTGAGTTTTTAGGTTAAACACAGCCATGTGGTGAGAATAAGAAAGTTTGCCTTGGAGTCTTTTGGTTTTAAAATCATTTATAAAGCATTAAATGGCTTTAGGAGCATTGCTGAGAGGAATTTAATACCTTTAAAATGCTAACAGAAAACAGAAGACCTCCCGTTTCCTCACAACTTTCCCTAAGTTTTACAAAGTGTCTGCTTTCGTAGATAAATGGCACATGTGGCAGCTAAAACAGCTGACTTGCTACACTTCAGAACAAGGTCATCCTAGAGAAGACTTAACATGAAACGTGACAGTTACCCAAAATATTATGACAAGCTGGTTCATCAGGTGGCTACATGGATGTCTCCACAACAAAACTAATGTTAATGGTTTATGATCTGTCACCGTGTCAGCGTATTAAAATGACCTTTTAATAAAGGAGTATATCTTTAAGTATTTTGTTTTGATATCGAGAATCGTGTAATTCTTCCGCTACCGACTTCTAAATTTCTGGTATTGTGACATTCCTAATGCGAGTCACAGTACTTTCACCAAAATACTGTGAAAGAAAATTAAAAATATCAACTAATATGCCTTTCATTTTTTTTTTTTTCACGCATTGCAGATTTCCTGCTTCTAGGAAGGTCAAATCCAGGATCAGTGTAGAGATTAAAAGATTAAATAGAGATAAAATCCTAATCTGACGAATAGATCCGCAAAAGTGAGCATCTGAAAATTAGCACCTACCCACATTTGGGCAACAGGAAATTTTGTCATTTCTGTTCTTAACTGAGAACTTTTGGTCTGTTTGCAGGTTTGTTTGGTCCTTCGGCCAGATGAGCTAAAAACTAAAGCCAGCCCAATATTTTAACCGTGATTATAGTGACCCAGGATTTTGGGTGCAGGCCAGTGTAATCCACATTGCTCTCCTAGCTGTAAGATATTTAATGGGCAAACATAAGAGCAGAATTCATCTCCTGTCAAACATTTTATAGAAACTCTAAAGCTGGTTTTAACAAAGAATGTCGTTGCTGAAGTTTTATATGACAAATGCTTTTCTTTGGTTCATCTTTTGCTTTCCGATCCAAAAAAACAAACAAAAAAAAAAAAACTTTACTACAAGATGTTTGCATGTAAAACATTTCTTAAAATCAGCCGTTAGGTAAATCAGTGACAATACAAATTCCCACCAAATTCCCAATATTCAAAGGCATCCCCAATCTAAAATCGAAGACAAACACTTATTTTCACCCTGAGATTATTTTTGGGATAGTTCGAGCGAATTCTGACAACTTTTCCAGAAGAGCTGCCACGCTCCTCGAGTTTAAAAACATCTACGAGTGCGAATGACAGCCGAGCAAACGGCGCATTGGCCCAGCCTGGCGTACAAAGACGCTGATGTCTGAGCACAGCGCCGAGCTCGTCAGCCACACGTTGTGCTGCTTTCTTGAAATCACGCCTGTGTGAAACGGATCAAATCGCCTGCAAAGTGACTTTGGTTTACGTCCACTGACAACACGTCTAACTCAAACCAGTGCCCGCTGAGCTTTGCCAGACCACAATGAGCCACGCTGCGGTCGGATCTGTGGCCCGGCTATGCATGGGTAGTTTACTCTTTGTTATTACTGACGGGAATAAATATGATGAGATTCACTCTTCAACAGATTTTTACTTTTTCCGGCTTTTTCTTTATGTAAGAAACTAAAAGATTTTTTTTTTTTTTTTTTAAGATCAGGCAGCGCCCTCTACCTGTTTTGCACCACAGGGCAACCGAGCGCAAATTTCCCATCCAGCCAATGGGAAAAGAGAATAACCAACTCCTCCTGACCGCAACTGTATTTAACTAAACTGTTTTTTAACTTGGTAAAAAATGTACTTCCTGTGTGTGACCAGCAGTCACACAAAGTTAGTTTATGTTGATACAGAACAGGAATAGAGATCATATCCTCATATCTGAGAAGCTGGAATGCAACAGTCTAAATTTTTGCTTTGGTTTTTAATTTTTCACGTTTATGGAGGATTTGTGTTTCTTATTCTTATTTAAGAAACTACTGTTTCTAAATGTGCTATATCAGTCGCAGTGACTTGACTTGGTTTTAAACATGTCAACCAATCAACTTTTTCTTCATCTATTTTCTTTTATTCCAGTTGACATATTAGGTCCTATGGAGGGCTTTAAATACCAAAATCAAAGAAGTAAATAAAACCAATAGATCAAAACATAACGTAATTTTATACTTGAAAGAAAATCAATGTAGTACAGCAATGTGCAGCTCAATCGGTTCTCCAAGGATCTGCCTCTACAGTCACTGGGCCAAACTGGTCATGATGCAGGCAGCGTAACTCTTTCGTGTCTGACACACGTGCTCAGTGTGAACCTGCACCGATCTGGAGTTTTCCAGCAAACTGGACAGGGTTGGTCTGTGAGCACAGACCCTCACTGTCACACTCATGGGGTCTGGCTCTGACAGTTTGGTAAGACACATGAACATGAGTAGTCCACTGGAGGTCACAGAAGTGCTCCTCCTATTGCTCCTTGCACAAAGGTGCAGATATCGCCCCATCTGCTGCTGGGTTTGAGCCCCTCTACGGCCCCGTCCTGCTCTCCTCGTGTAACTGCCCTTCTCCTGCAATCTCCTCCACACTCGAGACTGTGCTGAGAGACGCAGTAAACCTTCTAACAGCACATACGGACACGTCATCCTGGAGGAGATGGACTACTTGTGCAACCTAGATGGGCTGCAGAGACCATCTCAGGGCAGCAGTAGCGACAAGAACACCAACACAAAGCAAAACTAGAGAAAAATCAGTCAGCAGGAATAAGGAAACAAATCCAAATGGAAAATACTACAGAAATAAATGTAAACATGATTAATGTAACAAATAAAACAGAAAATTAAATAAATAACATAAAATGCATTTAAATCAATTAAAACAATTTCTGTATTTAAGTAATCTTTTTTTGATTTTGGTGGTTTCAACCCTCCAAGTTTCCTCCTATAAATACATAAAGCTACTAATTAAACTGTGACAGCTCTCATTTTCTGGGCATGCACAACAACTTACATTAAATATAAACACAGATACGCAATGAAACATTATTAATAGGCTGTGGAGTTATTTTGAAGGTCTGAGTTAACAGAAGAGTGTTTAATGTCAACACAGAGCGCAGATGAAAGGGTACTGGCTGGATGGACGTGGAATGAGTGGAAGAAGGGATGAGAGACAAAGGATGGCACTTTCCAGCTCTTCAGATGGGAATAACAGACTTGAGGGTGCGTGCACGAGCCTGAGCTGGTGTCCAGTGTTTATAGAAGCGTCTGCTCCGGCGAGACAGACAGAAGGAATAACAGCAACACGCCAACCGCCATCACACACACACTATCAATCGTCACTGCTGCGTGTGTGCACGTGTGGGAGAGAGAGAGTGTGTGTATGTGTGTGTGGATGAAACGTAGGGCGAATCGGATGGAGTGATCGATGAGAGGAAAAGTAAAGAAGAGGAGGGGGTGGGGTAAGCATGGGCTGAGAATAATTATATATTAAAAAAAAAGGGCAGAAATAACAGCTGGAAGAGAGGAGAGATGAAAAGATGTCAAACGGTCAAAAGTCACTCGGAAGAAATGAAATGAGGTGCCGCTAAACGCCGAATGTTTGCTTTCACTCAAACGTTTCTCGACCTCGCTCCGGCCTCTGCCAAGTTACACAGAAATCTCACAATGGGCGGACGGACAGACGGAAATCTATTATGAGCCATTTTGAAAATATTTACAAATATTTCTAAAGACGTGTTTTCGTTCTGATGTTTTGGCAAAACTTCACTTTCAGTTCGGCTGAAATTAAAGAAGGAAATTAGAAAAATGTCAAGGGGTAATAAATAAATAAAGGCGGGTGGGCGAACTTACCCAACAATCTGATTGAAGTACCGCCGGTATCCCTCCAGAGTTTCATGCTAGAAATAAAGAAAAACACAAGAGGCGAGTGGGGATGGGGAGAAACAGGGACAGAGTCCAGCTGCAGCTGAAATGCACAGTTATTAACAGTATGGCGAAATAAATAAACTCTTCACCTGGTGGCATTAATATACAGTTATCCGAATAACAGGAAACAAATTTACAGCAGAGAAAAATCACCCAATTACTCAAAAATATCCATCTGAATGCTTTTTTTTTTAATGCATTAGCAACATCTGTGCACTACAGGTATGATAAACACAAACAGAACCATTTCCAGACTGGCTGGAGAGCGCACGCCGGAGGTCGCTGCTCGTCACGGAGTTCAATCAGTGGCAAAAAAAAAAAAAAAAAGTGCGGCACCAAAAACCTCCTTTGCTGTGGTCACCGGCAGATTACATGGATGATGCCAAACTAACTACTCACCAAGCGGTAGCGAAATTTGAAAAAGCGCGGCACAAACCAGAAACAGAACGTTCGCCTTCAAAGTAAAAGTTGCACCTCTTGAAAGGCGCTGTCAGGTGCAACTTTTACTTTGAAGGTGAACGTTCTCAACTTCCGGTCTGTGTTGCACAGTTTCACTACCGCTCGGCGAGTGTTTGCAGGCGTGTACCTTTGTACATGAGTACACTAACGTACTGTAACTCGTCAGTGCTCTCTGTATCTCCATGCTTGTTAATTTTAAGGCGATCAAAGCAATCCCAAGAGGGTTTATCGGTGTAGCACATTATACCTTTTTGCCATTAGTTTCACCTCGATACAACCAGGAACCACTTGCCAACTGGTCGGGGAATACACCTGTGGTTGCCAGGAGTCAGTGACCAGTCTCTAGGTCTGTGTGACTGAGGCCTTAGCTGCTAAAATAGCTTGAGTGCGTGTGAGTGAGGTAGAGAAGTGTGTGCGCAGGGGTAGGGTAGAGTCAGTGTAGTTAGGAGTGTGTGGACACAAGTGCATAGAGTAACACACAAAGTGATGGTGCAGTCATACCATGTTAGAGTGGGGCTGCAGTACGAGGCGGGCCTGTTTCCTCCTTTGCTTTCTGTAGTAGTTCTCGAACTCATCACGCAAACCCTAAAAACACAAACTGGAGGTAAGAACGGCTGCATGGACGGACAAGAACATGTCTGAGTGCAGCCCGTGAAGCTGTGCAAACTCGCTGACAACAGAGAAGCACTCAGCCCGGTGTGCAAAGCTGTTCCAGGCTGCTACTGAGTTCAGGGGAAGAAATCATTTAACGGAGGTACAAAAAAAAAAAAATCAAAGGTTAGACCCAGAGAGGGGTGGAGGAGGTCATGTTGGTGCATGTGTGAGTAAGAGGGAGATAGAGAAGCTGCCTTTGATGCCTGGCTAGCGTCACTGGTCAGACATCAAAACTAAAAGCACCCACACAAGAAACACAGGATCAGCTGTCTAAACTTGACCACCCCGTATCTGTTCCTCCCATTACGCTGAAGCTCTTGCTCCCTTATCGCTCTCTCTCTGTTGTGCTAAGATAGACCACAAGTCTCTCTCTCACTCTCTCTCACACTCACACATCTCCAAGAACCCACAGTAACCGGTGAGCTCAGAGATAAAAGACCAGGACCAGGCAGATAACATGACAAGCTCCCTTAACTACTGACCAGACCAGCACATGTGTATCTACCCAGCTCACATTACAGTTCATGCACGTGTGTGGTGACCTTCACCCGCTATCACTACGATAGGAGGTCAGATACAGGAATACGAATACACCACAAGCACAAACACGCCAGTGTTTTACTAACTTTGACATCTGCCAAGACCGTGTCTCCGTCCCATCCAGCCTCAGCTTCAAGAAGCATATGAATAAATTTTTTCGTTTACTTATGATGATGAATTGTTCTGTTGGAAGCCTGGGCTGCAGACACTCAGGCAGGAGTCACTTTGATATGAACACGCCCCGCAGCAAAA
Organism: Cichlasoma orientale; assembly: GCA_034780415.1. NCBI lineage: Eukaryota > Metazoa > Chordata > Actinopteri > Cichliformes > Cichlidae > Cichlasoma > Cichlasoma orientale. The sequence continues at coordinate 360,812 of JAVDPK010001920.1, forward strand.
GAGCTACCAAACAGCACCGGCCTCGCCCCCAGGCAGGATAATCTGTCCCATCGTAAAGTAAAACCTGCTCAGGAGCAGCTCAGAGAGCGCTGATCCAAATACCACAGAGCAGCCACTGGAGACCCTGGAAGAAGTCCAGTTCTTGAAGGCCCAACCCCACTGACAAGAACGTGGTGCCAGACAACACACAGACTGTGTGCAGGCTTCAGCTGCTCACAGAGGGGTTTTAGTGGCATAAGTGAGTCCCACAATTAATGTTCAAGGTGTTCCTCACAATACAGTTTCCCTTATAGAAATTACATTCATGTTGATGCATCAGTAATAGGTGCATGAACCCTTTCAGTTAAAGAGATTTGAATGTTTAATTTTATGATCAATATCATGATTAGCTTGTAAATCTTTACCTGCTATACTTAACCCATGTTCTTTAATGCTACAGTCACACTAGGAGAAACAGTGGTTGGAGACCAAAGCACGACCAAAATTACTGCAACTGTATGCAGAGACGGTTGCTTCAAAGACGGGGCCAGGTCTGCGCCCACTCGCAGTCTGTTGCAGTCTTCAAAATGACTTTGGTGCATCAAGATGGAGTTAGTCTGGTATCAATTTGCAATTTTTTATTTTTTTTTTATCTGTTTGTGATAACAGTGATTTACTGCGATAAATGGGCAAAAATCATGAATCTGTCGTCATCTTTATACACAGAAATTCACATTAACTACTCACATTCAGAGTCCAGGCAGAGCCTCATAGCTCTGTAACACAAATTCCTCCACAGAGCTGTAGTTGCTACAGGACGGCAATGTCACTGCAAAATGACACAGGCGCTCCGCAACCTTGTTTTTATATAGGAATATAACCAGAATACAAGCAGCTGCAGTCAGCTGAGTCGAGTCCACTATTGCAGAGACGTCACAGACGTGCTCAGATTGATTGCAAGGTGTTGCCGATTAGCTGGCAATTATTTGCAAACTTTCACCAGTGTGTCGAGTCGGACCACAACAGTTTGGAAAAAGGTTGCCTCACACCAGGCGGCCTGTGTCACCACTTTGCAACTGAAAATGTCTCCAAATGCGAAAAAATTCAAGTCAATCACCAGACAACCATCAATTTTTCCTAGTTGTAAGGAGGTTGCTGTCTTTTTTTTTTTTTCTCCCTATTGTGACTGGGCCATAAAAGGACTCCCCCCTCAGTCTCAGTATTTCTATAGTTTACAAACAATTTCCTCCTTCATGCTTCTGTCTAGGCTCTTTTGCAAAATGTTTTAAAATGAAACAAACTAATAAAGTGTTTGTTTAAAAAAAGAAAAAAAAAAGGAAGATACAAAATTTAGCCTGTTAAAACTCTAGAGTGGAATTCAGCATGAAGTTCAACTGCATTCTTTACTCGCACGCTTGATTAAACCACATTCTCAGAAAACAGAGTTTCCAACAAAACAATGCAGCAGGTGGTAGAAATACAGCTCTCCCTGGTAGTGTTTCTGAACTAGGTTTAGCTTGTTTGGAGGTGACAAAACTGTGTTCTTTAATTCCCAGTTTGACCCTCAGTTGAACAATGTGTATTCAACAAACGAGCGGCATCAAACGGCCGTGAACTCTGCATTATGCTGCGTTCGCCGTCCCTGAGAGAGAGAGAGCACAGGGTGAAACACGGGGCTGAGATTATGTGTGTTTGTGTGACACCATCACATCACATAACCAGAGGAGGTGAGGAGACACGCACAGAGAGAAATGAAACCGAGCAGACAGAAGAGAGAACCCCACGGAGCCAACAGAGAATCAAAGGAACAGACACGATGAGGATCAGACATGTAAATGAATTAGCACAATATTAACCCAACTGAAAAGTTGGTAGCAAAGAAAAAGTCAACTCACTCACACACACACACACACACACACACACACACACACACACACACACTTTCCACTTTTAGTTAAGTGACTTAAGTCTGCTTGTTAATAGTCAAGAAGTCAGACTTTTTCCACCTTTTGCATTTTCTCCCCACAACAGTCCCACATCACATCACGCTGTCCTCATTATTTGAAACTTCTTTTTATGAAATGCTGTGTTCGTTTAATGCCAGATGTAACGGGACTCAGACTTCCAAAAAGTTCATCTTTTGTCTCGTCAGAATATTTTCCAAAAGTCTCGGAATCATCAAGATGTTTTTAGGCAATTGTGAGACGAGCCTTTGTGTTCTCTTTGGTCAGCAGTGCTCTTCTCCTTGGCCTCTCCCATTAAGGCCATTTTTGTTCAGTCTCTTTCTTACTGTTGAATCATGAACTCTGACCTTAGCTGAGGCAAGTGAGGCCTGCAGTTCTTTAGATGTTCTTCTGGGTTCTTTTGTGACTTCCTGAATGAGTCGTCGATGCGCTCTTGGAGTAATTTTGGTAGGAAGGTTCACCACTGATCCAAGTTTTCTCCATTTGTGGACAACAGTTCTCACTGTGGTTCACTGGAGTCCCAAAGCCTTAGAATGGCTGTGTAACCCTTTCCCGACTGATAGATGTCACTGACTTTGTTTCTTTAGATCGTGACACCATGTGTTGCTTTTTGACATCTTTTATCCTAGCTTTATCTCCTCTGTTACGTTATTCAAAAGCAGAGGTGCACTGATGGCAAAAGCAGGGTTACTATTAGATTTAAGCTTTGATTTTATTTGCAAACCTTCTCCAATCAGCCCGAGAGAGACTGCAGTCAGTCCGAGTCAGACTGCGACTGTTCGAGACACGCTGCCTCCCAAAAGGCCACCAAACCAAATACCATAAGACTACTGCAGAGGCTGAGATGCCTCGCTGCATGTCTTCCCTTTGCTCTCTCCCCAAGCTTTCCTGTCAACTCTTAACTGTCCTAGTAAAAAAAAAAAAAAAAAAAAAAAGGCTGAAAAGCCCCCAAAAAACTTGAAAAAATAATTTATTGCACTCTCCAAGCAACCACCAATTTTTTCTAGTTGTAAGGAGGTTGCCATCCTATTTTCACTCTAGTGTGACTGAACCACACATCGCAAGACGAGAAGAAGCTAGTGAGTGAACTTTCAAAATAAAAGAGGGGAATACCTAGTAGAAGAATGCCTGTATATGGTGTTCTCTAAAGTGGATTTGAAAATAAATAAGTTTTAAAAAAGGGTGGCCTGCCTAAGAAAAGGCTTACGAATATCTTGAGAGCAGCTGCTTTGTTCCAGCCGTCCTGCTGCAGCTCAGAGCTCCCAGTCTGACCAGTGTGATGGACTGGCTGCAGCTGCTGCTGCTGCTGCTGCTGCTGCTGCTGCTGCAGCTGCTGCTGCTGCTGCTGGCCTCTCCTTCCCTCGTCTCTGCCCAGCATGCCGGGCTTCAGGCCCGTGTTTACATCGATCGCAACTCTGCCCACATTTGTCAACGTGCGGTACGTGTGCGAGTGTAACAAAGGAGTATTGTTCGGGCCCAACGCTGCTCGACAACGGGTGGAAAATCGTGAGCTTTAAAGGTGGAAAAGAGAAAGAGGGGAGAAGAGTGGATAGAGGCGGGGGGTGGGCTGCGGGGGTGGGGGTGTGGAGAAAGTGGAGGTCTTGATTGCAAATGGGATTCCATGTCCAGGTTTGCTAGAAAAATAAATGAAAGTGCTACAAGCGTGTGCCTGTGTAAGTACAAGACATTCTCAAACATTTAACAATCAGACTGTGTGTGTGTGTGTGTGTGTGTGTGTGTGTGTGTGTGTGTGTGTGTGTGTGTGTGTGTGTGTGTGTGTG
>JAVDPK010001920.1:364635-383330 GCA_034780415.1 Cichlasoma orientale
GTGTGTGTGTGTGTGTGTGTGTGTGTGTGTGTGTGTGTGTGTGTGTGTGTGTGTGTGTGTGTGTGTGTGTTTTCCAGACACACACCCCTCCTCCTTACTGAGTGCAGTGGGACTTTCTGGTTTTATTTTCTAATGTTAAATCCACATTTCTGCCCGGTGGCTTATGATTCAGAGTGCCACAGCACCGCTTTAATGGAAAAACTGCTTCATTGTGCGTGACCTTGTGACCTTTCTGCATTTTAACAGAAAGAAAATCTCTCATCAAATAACAGAGGCAGGAGGGGAAAAACACAAATGACTGAGTGTGTGCGCTGAGAGCAAACGGGTGACCCCAGAGGTGCAGGGGTCAATCCTTTCAACACCTTCCTTCCAGCACACTCCTTTCCCTTCTCCTTCATCTCTAGTCCTTCATTCCTTTTTATCCTCTCATCCATCCTCCCCTCTCTTCTCTCACTGCGTTTTCACCCTCGTCTTCCTGTTTTTGACCTTTTAACCTCCCCCCTGACCTCCCTCCCGGCTCTCTTCGGCTGCTTATCTCCATTCAGCTGATTTAGGGCTCAGCTACATGTAGCAGGCTGGTCCTACTGCGCCTTTCGTCTGCACTCGAGTTTCTGGCAGAATCCCTGAAGAAATTTCAGAGCTGACCACCAACACCTCACCTGATATTTCTTTGTTACATTCTATTCTATTGAGCTGTTCTACTTCATTCAAGTCATTCATTGCAGATTGTGTGTTTTTGTTTTGGCTGCTGTGACATCTTCAGTTGTAGGCCTTTTAATATGCACCATTTGTCTCCGACACTTGTCATGAGACCTCACCAGCTTTTTAAGTCTCTGCATGTCCTCCTTCTCTGAGGTCTTCCTCTTTTCCTCCTGCCTGGCAGCTCCATATTCACCATCCTTTTTCCAATCTATCCTCTATCCCTCCTCTGCCTCTCCAACTTCAAACTGTTCATCCTGAGCCGTCCCTCTGATGTACTCGTTTCTAATCCTGCCCATTCTGGTTGCTCCCAATGAAAGTCTGAGCATCTTCAGCTGGGTCTCCTGTCTTTTTGTCAGTGCCACCATCTCCAAACCATCCATCATATCAGGTCTCACTACCATCGCATAAACCTTCCCTTTCACTCTTGCTGCTCTCCTTCTGTCACAAATCGCCCCTCACACTTGTCTCCACCCACTGCACCCTGCCTGCGCTCTCCTCTTCAGCCCTCTTGTGCACTGCTTGCTTTGGATAGTTGACCCTCAGTTATTTAAACTCATCTACCTTCCCTACCTCTACTCCTTACATGTTCACCTTTCCACATGTCTCCCTCTCATTCACGCACATGAATTTCTAGTTTCTTTTTAACGCTCTGGTTCCAAACCTGGAGGTCACAGCCATAATGAGCGGCTCTTACAGCTAGCTCGCTCTTCAAAGGGTCGCTGAGATTCTCATTTTTATCTTATCCACTGTAATTCATACTTTTTCCACATGACACCGCATCATTACAGGAACTGTAGAGTAACTAGAGAAACTAGAGTTGCAAAGTGTGTTTGCATACAGCACTGTATGCAAACACACTTTTTCTGACCCTGCCATACACACAGAGGCCAAAACACACCCCTACACTGTGGCTCAGGTAGCCAGTGATGGGTGATGTGATTTAAAAGGAAAATAACTTCAATTAGATTTATGCATTACTGCCCTACAACACTGACTGCAGTAACTCTAAAACTAACAACCAAGACTTTCTCCATTCTCCAACCCTCAAAAATGTTGTAATATAATATTAATCCACCCAGCTTAAGAACTGTCTGTACTACTGTACATTTTATCTTTTTAAAAAGCTTTTTCTGGTACCATTTGGACAGAGGAGGGAAATGACCCGCAGCAAACGTCTTCTGGCCAGCTAGGATTCAAACCCAGGCCATTTGGCTATCTCCGTTTATTTACTTCCTTTGGCTGCAGGTTTAAAAAAAATAAATAAAAAATTCAATTTTAAGAATCTTAATCTTCTTACTAAGGAGGCATAATGCTGCTTTCAAGTCAAATGTGGGAAATCCTTCATCTTCAGTATCACACAAACATTAAAAAGCCCGGCTGCAGGATTTGTAACCTCTCTCCTCTTGTTTTCACCCTCTTTGTTTCTTCTCCATCATTAAACTCACTCCCTCCTCGACTTTACTCCATCATCGCGCCCTGCTTCACCTTTCTTTAACCTCAGCTTTGCTTTCTCACCACGCTCCCTCCATCGCTCTTTGGCCCGTTCACTTTCTCCTTCCTGTCAAAGTTCATGCACTTCCTGTCCCCCTGCCATACCCCGGCCCTCTGGCAGCGCTGGCCTGATAACGACCCCTACAAGGCCTATAGACACACACAAATGCAAACATACACACACACAGAGACCACAAATGCACAGCTCAACCGTCGTGGCCCAGAAAGCACCTCCACCCATGTCACTTTCACTCTAACTGAGACGAGACACACGAGTTCTGTCTGGCTGGAGTGAAGCCAGGCTCGAGCCGGAGGCCCCGTCGCACCGCATCGTTCACCCCTCTGTGCCAGTTCACCCTTAGCGCTGGGCAAGAAAAACAACAACAACAAAAGAAGCAGGACTCCTCATTATCTCTGGCTGCATTAGGTGATGACAGGTGAGCAGGACTGATTGAGGGTTAACGTTTACGTCACATGACTATATGGAGAAATATGAGCCAATCAGGTTGTTCTGCTGATGATATAGTGAAGAGTAAGGATACTCAATTAAAGCAAACAGGACATAACAGGACACCTTAAGCACAATTATTCATTAACTTAATCACAGTTATTGAACTTAAAAATGTGAGTTTACAGAAGAATTATGTGATCTTTAAATATAATTCAAATAAACACAGTATTCTGCAAAAGTCTTCAGCCACCCATCCTTTCTTTATATTTTGCTTCCAAGGAGCCAGACTTTAATGTAACTTTCATAAACAGTCTTGATCAACACGTCTTCAGGTGTTCTGAAGGTCTTTCAAAGATTTGGCTGCTTTTTCACTCATTTTCAGTCCAGTTACTGTACCTGACCACTTTCAGAGGAATGGTTTTTTTTTTTTTGTTAATCCACTTAACTCTGACCTATGACTCATTCAAGGATTTAAAAAAAAAAAAAAAAGCCACATAACTCAGAGGATGAACCAGTATTGTGTCTGCACGTAACACACAACCCAACAGCGAGTAGATGTAAGCTTTTAGGGAACTAAAGGAAAGGGGAGCATTTTGTTGCTCTCATTTTTGTTTCAGTGAAACCAAGTATTTAATATTCATGCATCATAAATGAAATTAACGATGAATCACCAAGCCGTGATGTATTATTGTGTAAAGAAAGTTTACACTTATATTATAAAGAGACAAATAAAGGCATTACACGGTGTGACACACACAACGTTGTTACTTCAGTTAGCAATCAGGTGCATGGGGAATACAGGAAGATACACTGTTAGAAGTGGATTATAACAGGTGGAAGGAGCGGTGGCTGTCCAAACCTCGTCACCTGCACTGGAAAACTGAAGCACTCGTGGATGGAGAGAAGAAAAACAGCTCTGCATCTTAGATTTAAAAAAAAATTAAGGACAGAAGAAATAAAGTAGAAAATGAACTCACCAGCACAGTGTAGATATGCAGACAGCGATAAACTGGAGAGAAATCAACCAAGTCCTGAGCTCCTGGCACCTGCAGAGGGAAACGATGTGCACAGTTAGAGGTGCTACAAGAATCAATTGCTTAAACTTTGGAGGTGATCCAGATTTCTAGTCTTTGTGATCTAGTACTTTATGATGGAGTATGACAACACTGAGTGGCATCTATTGCAGCACATAGAAAACTTGGGGTGGGATAAGTTCGATTAAAGACAATAAGGATTTCAGTTTAAGGGTTTTTAATTCGTTTTACAAACACAATGTGTGGAATTAGCTCAAATAAAGAAGGCATTAAAAACAGAGCGATCACTGTGAAACAGACTGAACAGCTCACACTTTAAAGCAGTTTGCTGCAACAAAGTAAGAAACACCTTGTAATAAATTCATTATTCGAAGTAGACCCGTCCACATCTGTCTCCTCTTTACTGGACCTGCAGTCTCTCTCATCCAACATCCACACTGCTCCGCCTGCAGCCTTCACCTCAGGCCTGAAACCCGTCTGATTCGGCTGCTCTGTTCCAGATTTCACTCTTTTCTCGGATTTGTTCTCCACACACTGCTCTGCGCAGTCACCAACCACATGCCCAGTCGCACACTGCCCTGCTCTCCCACGGCTCAACATCCCATCCATGACCTATTCACATCTGCAGTAATTATTCATCTTCATCATCATTTACTGAACTTTTGTTTCATTGAAGAAAATTCTATTGCAATAACGTCTGCATATGTACACATTAATTATAGAGCTAGCTCTAGTGAGGAGGTTTCTGCGTGCTTTTGATAGAATGCTGCTAAAGCTTAAATAACTGAGCTGCGACAGAAAGAGCGGGTGGCAGTGGGAAAATGCTGGCACAAACAGATAAACACTCCAATTTATTCGAATATTTTTACAATAAGTTTTTTCCCCAAGTTAACTTCTAAAAATTTCGCATACGTCACTGCCATCTGAAGTGAACTGCAGTTGTCAGGGAGTCTCCTGTTACGAGTTATTCATACCGCTTTTTCTTAGCATCTATTCCTCAATCTAACCATCATTCCTGTCCCTCCTCCCTGCCCACATCCTCTGTCCCCTGCCCTCTTGCCCTCTGGAAAGTTTGCCTTCTGTAAAAATCACTGGAGGCGCAACACAATGCCAGCTTTGATGTAACCACACACAAACAGAGGCCCGAAACAATGAGAAGAAAGAAAAAAGAAAAACAACAACAACAACAACAAAAGAGTTATACCACTTAAAGAGGAAGAGCTCAGAATTAAAGGGAAACAGGCAAACACAGACACAAGCAGGTAAAGTTTAAAGAATGAAAACCAAAAAGAAATCAAAAGGCAGAAGTGAAAATAAAAAGAAAAGAACGAACGGAGACAGATGAAACACATAAAGGTGAGGAAAAAGGCAAAAACCAAATAAATAAAAGGTAAAAGGGTAAGAAACAAACAGGGGAAAGCTGTGAATGAAGGGAAGAAGAAGAAAGGCAGGGCCAGAGTTGGCGTGAGGAGACGTGACGCTGATGGTTGGCATCTTCGCAGCCAGCGGCGCCAACACGGTCGTAACCCTGACGGCCACGGGGTCAGATCTTTGTTCGAGCCAAGGTCTTCCTGTGAAGAAGGTTGAGTCAAGTTTACAGGACATAAATAAGCCAAGGGGACGACAGGGACCTTAAAACAGAATGGCAGCGCAGGGGTGACAAGTTCAGCTCTATTCTCTCCTTAACCTCATTGTACTTTATTTTCCTTGAGTGAGAACAACAAAAGGCTGCAAAAAAGGAACTCTGATCCCGCGAGGGATCACTTGAAGAGTTCAGTGTCAAACTGCTTTGTGCCCACTTGGCTGGACTGACGCGATTTCCACAAGTTCATAACATTTGAACTTTTTATCCAAAGTCAACTGTGTGCGGAAGGTTTTGTAAGACGGTATGTGGACAAACACGGGGAAGTCAATGTTTCTAGCTTAAAAATGAAGCCGTGCCACATCCCCCAGATTCTTTCAAAGCATGCCCAACAAACTAAGCTGGAGGTTGAGGAGTACTGGATGTTAAAGTACACTTAAGACCCTAAACTCTCAAACGTATCTCTGCTTCAGGTCATCCGTCCATTTTTTGCCTCAGTCCCAAACAGGCCAAGAGAGATAATCTTTCCTGGGTCTGCCCTTCACTCTCCCTGCACTTGAACATGCCCAAAACGCCTCATCTACAAGACGTCCGAGACATCTCAACTGGTTCCTTTCCATTTGGAGGAGCAGCAACACTCTGAGCCTCCTCCAGAATGACCGAGCCTACGCAATCTCCGAGGGGGAACCCAGACATCCTTCAGAGGAATCTCATTTCCACACCTTTTATCCTCGAGCTCATTCTTTCAGACATTACATCACAGCGTGTGGTCATTGGCGAAGCGGGGAACGCAGATCGACTAGGAAACTGACAGCTTCGATTTCACGCTCAACTCCATCTTTACAACAAACCGGTGCAGCATCCACATTGCTGCAGAAACTTCACCAATCCATCTACAGAACTCCTGCTTCACTCGTGAGAAAACCCTGGAACGACTTTCTTTAATTCCTCCACTTGAGGTCGCAACTTGTTGCCAAACCTGTGTGGACACTCAAACCCTTTTCCGACTGAGAACCACGGCCTCGGAGCTGCCGATTCTCGCTCCAGCTGCTTCACACTCGGCAGCAAACTGCTCCTCTAGACTGCATGTCGAAGTATTTTTGGGTGAGACGGTGAACCCAGTGCATCCATCGGAGTGTGAATGTTAGGTTAAAAACATTTAGGCATAGAAAAAAGCGCTTGTATATAAATCTGTGTATGTGAATGGGTGAATGAGGCTTGTAGTAAGAAAGTGGTTAGAGTAGAAAAGCACTATATACAGTAAGTGCCAGTTCATGTAAAGTTTTTCATCGCTAGAGGTAAAAAAAAAAAATAAAAAAAAAAGTGGGACTTCTTTAAGTTTACAGAGTCAACTCATCAAGCACTAAGGTTGCAATTTAGTGAAAATCATTGTATAAACAAAGCATAATAGCCTCTTAAAGGTGAGCTCATCATAAGAGAAAGGCATGAAAATCAAAGAGCTTTCTCTAACAGCATCATCTGCTTTATTACAGCCAAACCAGGAGACGCACTCAGTACCACAGTAAAGATGTAGCCAAGGCTTTTCTTAGTTTCCTGTATCCATGTTGGCTTAATCTATGAAACATCACCGAATTTTTTGTTGTTGTTGTATTTGTATAGTAATACACAGCAATACAAAAATATCCACAGTTCTGTGACTGCACCACAGACATTAAAATGGTGCTGTAACACTCTTGACACTCTAACATATCCCATGATATTGATGCTCAAAGTTGTTTTCAGAGAAAAAAGAAAAACAGATTTTGGCTTTTGTTCGAGAGACTTGAAGTTGGTGAGAAATGAAATTGGCTGCAGTTTTAAACACAGCTTTAATGCTCTTCTCAGCACTTGAAAATTTCGTGTGGCTGCCTTTTGGGCTTATGAAGTTTTGAGGGATTGAAAATGCAGGAAAAAATAAAGAGAATTTCAAAAGCTGTCTCATTTTAGCCCACCACTTCTACTTATAACATGGACAAATGTCAGTGTGACGGTAATATGTTGCATGGCTTTATTCAATATACTTAAGATTTGCCCCCCGCTGTAAATGAAGGTGTCATTTGTTCCGTGCTCTGGCGGGATACTTTGGAGACAGTGATCGTGATTTAGTCTGTAATGGAGATCCGATGTTGTGAAACTGTGTACGTGTAGCAGAAATATAAAAGAGCTTTTCAGAGCTCACTTTGGGGCAAAGTCATCAAACTTTTAAAGAAGGTTTTTATCAGATTTGACTGGTGCTTCTATTCGAAAATGCAGTTATGTTTCTCTTCCTCTTCATATAAATAGGTGCCTGTTCTTGTTAACCTGAAATAAGTGTCTGGAGGTGTTGCCAAGATGGCTGCCAAGCGGCAAGACTCGCTCCTGCGAGGAGACTGCTTCAAGTGTCTAAAGCTGGACGCGCACTTAACGACTGTCAGGCCAATTACAAATGCAATTTGGGCGCGCTGACTGATTGAGCCCAGTCGGACCGGGTTTGTTCCAGCTGGGCTCAGTCACTGTTTACATTAGGCAGATAAAGTCATGAAGTGTGTGCGTGTGTAAAGGCTCTATTCTTAATTCTTAAGAACAAGTCGCTGCCAGCTGGTCGCATTAAGACTTTTTAAACAACATGTTTAATATTAGTGACACAGTCACTAATGTCCAGTGACAGTGTTGGTGTGTTTTCTCCTCTGCAGCTAACCAGGGCTTTTATTTACTGAGCTGTGGCAGTTAGCAGGCTTTTACAAAAGGCAGGCCCTTATTATAATTTCCTCTGTGGGGTAAGCAGATTTAAGAAGCCTTCAGTTGATGTGCTCCCTTTTCACTGTTAATGTATTTCAATTCAATTTTTTTTATATAGCACCAAATCACAACAAACCGTCGCCTCAAGGTGCTTTGTATTGTAAGCTAAAGACCCTACAATAATTACAGAGAAAACCCAACAATCAAAACGACCCCCTACAAGCAAGCACTTGGCGACAGTGGGAAGGAAAAACTCCCTTTTAACAGGAAGAAACCTCCAGCAGACCCAGGATCAGGGAGGGGCAGCCCTCTGCTGCGACCGTTCGGGGGTAAGGGCAGGGAGAAAGGACAAAAGACAACGCTCATAAACCTTTCATTTTTCTAAACAAGGCTTTTTATTTTCTTGTTAAGCGATCATTTAACAACTGTTTCTGTAATAGAATTGACCCAAGCCCCCAAAAACTCTTTAGCTGTCACTCTCAGTACATACAGCTTTTTAGTAGTTAGTCTTCTAGTTAGTCTTCTGTTGAAGTATGCTGTAAGAGTACTGGGGTCACCCTTAATGACCTATCGCATCTGTAGTGATGCCTGGATGTTACAGTTTATTGCAACACCTGGGAGAACCACCACAATGATCATTTTATTGGAGATCAAAGAATTTCAACTCAGTGATAACCCAAGTGTTTATTTGCCTTTAGGAACTAAACGAGCATATGGACCTCGAAATCTCTAACGGCGTCAGACTTCATAAGCGGACTGTGAAACATTCAGCTGCTTTTTGACAGCAAATGTTGGCTCTTTTTATTTATTTGTTAGGTTGCCCACTGGCAGAAAGCCCGGTCATTACTTTACGGTCTTTCAATTAAGTTTTTTGGGGTTTTTTTTTAGCCTGAGCGGCTTCGTTTGCGCTCTTCTCTGACTGTCAAAGATTAGAAATCTGCTCCAGCCGATGGGAACGGTCTTTAAAATGTGCTGAATGCTGCTGTACAATGTTTCAAGCGGTAATTGAGCATGTGCCCGGTTTAAGCTGGTTTATGCGGGCTACGTGCAGCAGTGGGACAAATGTTCACTCTCCACAAACATCAGCAATGTCACCTGGGCCGGCCCAAATGACTTCAGACTACTGGGACAGAAAGAACATTTGCAGTCAATGTGGAAAGAAAAAGAAATGAATGGAAAGAAAAAGAAAAAAGGAGAGAGAAAGAGTCACGTAGAAAAAGGACTGAAAAGAAAAAGCACAAGCCTTAGGCGAGAAGAGGACACATGGAAGAGATGAAAGAACACAGAAAGACTAAAAATTGATTCACAACAAGACAAAAAAGCAGCAGAAAACAAGTAAAACCAAGGCCACATTGGAGGATAATCAGACTTCAAAGGAGATTTGTCCAGTCTGCCAATCTTACGGGAAAACCATGGTCAGGATTGGCAACAATTATCTGACTGCTTACGGAGTAATAAAAATGAATGTCAGCAGGTTTGGAAACAAGCCTGAGCTGCCGAGCCGACTCATGTACCCCGCACGTGTGGCGAGATCAGAGATGATACTGCCATGAACCAATCAGAGATGAATGTGATGCGCTGGATGTACCAACATGAAAGCAAAGAAGGTGTGTCTGTTTCAACAAATAAGGTGAACCCAGATAATCGGGTGGTCGCATGTGGCCTTGCACGTGTGCTCGTTTGTAGTTTTCTCACTTCATCCTCCTCTTCGTCCTCCACATCCAGAATGCCCGAGGCTTGTTCCGACAGCGGGCAGCCACCCTGTCCACCTCTCTTCGTTCCCACCCTCGTCGCCACTGCCTCCTTTCTGCCGCGTCGGCCAAGCGGGGCCCTCGGCTGCGGGGAGACGGAGCTGTCCAACGATCGCTGCAGTTGGGCCTGGAAAACAAAACAGAAACAAATACACATGAGAAAGCCACGGAGAGTGAACAGATTATTTTAAACCTGCATTGTTTGGTTCATTTTGGTTATTTCCTACAATTCCCAGAATCACTTTCAAGTCCAACAGAGGAGGATTTGCATTTAGCTGTTGGCCCAACTTCAGAGCAAAACAATGGAAGCTCTTTGATTTTCATGCTCTGACACCAAAACCAGATGTTGTCTGATAACACTCATACTCCGTCTGCTGTAGCCGCCCTCACGTGCAGCTGATGTACTTTTATAGATGAGAGAGGAGGGAGGAGTGGGGGGGAGCGGGGGGGCAAACAACAAAATTTCAGAAACACCAACATCTTTCAAATGCATCTTACGGGAAAATGGTGTTAATCCAACTCAGCAAGAGAGCAATAAAAGTTCTGGTTATTACTCACAATACTCCCCGTTTTAAGACAATTTCGGGAAAACCTCAGAAATTGCGGATGGTGTTGCGAGGTCACTGGTTTAAACCTTTTGAGTCACTCCCTGTCCCATTGGAAATGACCAATAAAAGTGATTTACCAAAGCAGCCTAAGAATACACAGGAGGGAAAATAGCAGGCCAGGAAGGGAAGGACAGGGCAGGAAGGATGAGGAGTCGATGAAAACAAAGCACATAAAATTAGTGCTCGAGACAGAAGAGCGGAGACAGGGACAGATTACACATTTGACCTGTGCTTTTGCTCGACAACGCCTTAGCTTGAGCTTAGACAATGTTTCTTAAACTCATATTCATCACAAAATTATGGAAGATGAAAACTGGCAAAAGAAAAATAAATTAAAAAATTAAAGAAAAACTACAGCATGCAAAACTGATTTTAAAAGAAAAAGTGCTTGGATTTTCCCACACAACCAGCTCTAGGGTTTACAGAGAAATATCCAGGCTGATTGGTAGGGGCAGATTTTTGGTGTAAACAACAAGAAAGCATGGACCCATCCCGCTTTGGTTGAGGCAGGTGGCGGTGGTGTAATGGTACGGGGATATTTTCTTGGCACACTTTGGGCCCCTTACTACCAACTGAGCATTGTTTAAACACCACGCTGACCACAGTGTACCCATACTCTGGCAGACTCTGCCAAGTGGTTCTGAAGGTGTAACCCGGTACTAGCAAGGTGTACATAATAGAGTGAGTTGAGTGTAGATAACAGGGTGAATTAACACAAATGCAAATAAATGTAGCAGGTTACAAAATAGACTTAATTCATATTTGTGCCTGCATAGGGCTTCGACAATAATACTGATGCTTTTATGTCAAATTATTTTAGCTATTTATTTCTTTAATTTTGTCAGTGTCAGTATCCCATACAGGGAAAAATTAAGGCAAAACTAAATCAACATAAGCCCACATTTATGTAGCATATAGAGAATTTGGTTACTGCATAATTCATCCTGTCAATAAAGTTTCTCAAAAGCATGGTCATTTAAAATAAGGTGGGGTAAATGGAGAAGGAAATGGAAAAGTCCAACTGGAAAGATTCTCCACAAAACAATGCCATGTGTAATGCAATGTCTGATGCTAATTGTGTCCTGCGTCTACATCGCTGTTCGGGGATTACTGAGGGAAGTGATACATTCAGCTCCCTCTGCGGCAGTGCTGAATGAGGAGCTCCAAAAATAAAAATACTAAAAAACAGGAAGTTTTGGTTAGAAATTAATGGAAGCTGGTATCCATAACAAAATGAAAACAGAGTCACGTTCACTCTAGAGGAGGCCAAAAGCTTTCGTCAGGACCTCATTGGTAGGAGCTCATCATCTTCATACTGCTACATACAAATAAATAAAGACGATCAGTTTTAATCCTAAATGTGTCGGATGTTTGTCTTTTAAACCGACCGCCGTTCGCTCTTCGAAATCCTCCATAGTTGAGCCTCGGTCACAATATGGCCGCCAAAGATTTTCTGTGGGAAAACCCTCAAATGAGGTCAGCGCGTTTTTCCATCCACACCCAGATCCGTCTCGGGCCCTTTTGAAAAACCTATGTGAATGCCTTCCTTGATCGCTGGCGCCGGCACGTAGGCTACCTCGCGCACTTAAATGTCTCGAATGGAACGTCAATGAAGACGTCAGACACTTCAAACGCCTCGTTTTGAGCCATTAATGACAAAGATAATGAGAAAAACTGGTGGCGCACACAAGGGCAGATATTGCACTCTTCTGGGTTTGTGCCTATCAGAGATGCTGTGTATGAATACAATGCCATCTTTGATCTAATGTCCAAACACACACACACACACACACACACACAGAGAAGACAATGAGAACAAACAAAATCAGAGGAAAGTCTCGTTCTGCTGCACCGGAGCTTAGGCCTAACAGAGAAATGTGCCAAGCTGCACCCTCTTTTTTTCCTGAAGAAAGAAGAATGTTTAGTAAACAAACAGTCTCTCAGCTTTGAGTTTTTCCTCTAATTACTTTACGTCAAATTAAATCTAAATGCTGAAAGAACGACAGGTTGAGAAACTCAAGACGGCGGAGTCACAAAGAGTACCGTTGCGTCTGCGGGGAATTTCTTTGTAATTGTTATGAAGTGCATTTTCTTTCTTTCAAACATACAAATTAACGTAGCTGGACCACCAAAGTCAGATGCCAATGAATGACAGAGTGTTTCCCAAGGTATGCAGAGCCGCAGACAGACGTCAGCACCTGCGTCAAGTAACTCCACGCAGCAGTCGAGTTGGGCCCCAGCATTCGTCGGCAGGTGTATTCGTGCCCACTGACATACTGTATACACACTCACCCGACCATTCACTCCAAACTGAGGCATAATACCAGGTTCTGCTGCTCATAGAAGCCTTTTTAACCCTCGTCTTTTGTTGCGTTTTTTTCTTTGGGGACGGCTTTCGGTGCGGTGCTTGAAGCACAAGTGTGGGAACGTGCGTCATCTGTTGTGCAAAAAGCCATGAGAAACGGGGCGACATTATAGGAGGGAAACATGGGAGACGTGAGGTGGGGTGGGGGTGGGGAGTGGATAGAGAATGAAGCATAGGAGTGGGGAAAAAAGGAAACAAAGGGAAAGGTGGGGAACAGGAGGACAGGAGATGAATAGATGGTGGCATAGGAGCGCAAAAAAAAAAAAAAAAAAAAAAACAAAAAAAAAAAAATGCACAAGAGGAAGCCAGAACAGGATTTGGGATCAGTCACACTGCGATCCGTTTAGAGCAAAATGACTAAATACTTTTCAAATTATCGGAAATTACACTGTGGAAACGCCACAAGTGCAGCCCTGACTCAAATATGTTGCAGAAGGGCTTCAGAAACAAAAGCTGAGGTGAGCTGATGCCTTCTGTGTGCATTCGCAGCGCAAGTGGGGGAACTGACAAAAATTGCAAGTGAAAGAGCAAAGATGCAGTGATGTGTTTGCTGACAAGCGGTTTCAACGGGCCGCTTCTTGTGGGGGGAGACGATTTGTGAAAAATCCACATCCGTGCCATTTTTCTGTGACAGAAATCAAAGTGAGCAGTTTTGGAAACCATGGTTGCATCTACCAAAAAAAAAAAAAAAAAAAAAAAAAGTTATTGTGCATGCAAAAGTAATGGCTGTTAACAATAAATTTAAAACTGTCTCCAAAACAACTCGTTATCATTTGAAAAATGTGTTTGTGGGATCCAAGAAACCTTTGATGTTTTAAACCTTTAGAAAGCTTTGAATGCTTGTGGGGCAGTCTGGAATGAAGCGCGCTCACTGGGAGCTTTTAAAAAGGAACTAACAAGAGCCATTTTTAAATTGACCGAGTGCTGTCGCTGCATGATACGTACCACAGACCCAATTTGTTGTATGCATGCCTGAAAATGCTCGCACCACCTGTCACTGCTACAGATCAGAAGGTGGTGTTAAGCCATCAGGCCCCTCTTCTGTGGAGCCAAAACTCAGTGGGGTTTCAGAAGACATTCTCACTACTTTTAAGATTAGGCTTAAAACTCCTGGATCAGGTGAGCCTGAGCATGAACCATCCCTTTGTTATGCTGCTATTGAGGTTTTGCAGTCACGTGACTGCTAATCATGTGACATTAAGGGTGACAGCGCAGGGACAAGTGAATAGGGCCCCAGTCACACAGCTCTAGAGACCGGTCCGTGGTAATCTGGCAACCACCAGGGAAAAATGTGTGGTCAAACTGGTTGGTAAGTGGTTGCTGGAGGTTGATTGCAGTTGCTGGGAAATCGATTGGGGGGGGAAAAAAAAAAACTCCTCGCAATTGTTTTGGTTGCTAGCAGATTACCATGCTCGCCCGTGGTCTGAATGGAACACATTGACTTGTCTACAACCACTTGCCAGCTACTCTCTGAACAGCAGTAAAATTGAAAGTGCAATGCAACCTGTAGACAGAGACCATTCGCCTTCAAAGTAAAAGTTGTGCCCTTTGAAAGGTGTTGGCTGTAGCACTGCGGCACAGTTTTACTCTTAAGGTGAACGGTCTCTGTTTCCGATTCAAGTCGCACTTGTAGTTAGCAAGTATTTGCAAACAAGTCAGCATCTTCCATGCAACTACGGGCAACCGTGGCAATCTGCTGGAAACTGCAGCAATCACAGAGGTTTTTGATGTACCACCCTTGTTGCAACCAGCTGCAGACCTAGCAAGAGCGAGCAACCTCCAGGAACTATGACGATGTGCGAAACCTACATAGGCTCAAGCTGCTGGAGGACTTCCCAAGATTAACAGAACACTTGTGTGTGTCATTACCCTTTGTTTTCTCTCTTCCACAGTTTGTATCTTGTTCTCATCGCTCTATACTCTCATTTTTCAACCTTACAAAACGTGCCCATCGAACTAAGTTTAGAGGGCTCAGGTATCAAAAATTACAGTTAAAAGAAAACATGCAGCAAAAGTGCAGGAAAAGTTACTCCAATGACCCAAAAATAAAATCTTAGGAAAATGTTAAGTATCGATTTGGAATTTGGTTCAGTATTGGAAAAACAATCCTGACAATACTCATGGCCAAATCTAAAAATCAAATTGCACGCTGTACTGAAAAATACTTCATAACAAATGAGTCGGATCAGGATCGGGGCTAAAACCTGACTGGGGCATCCCTACTATAGATCACTTTTTGGCAGGCAGTCGGCCAGCCAGAAATAATGGTGTCTGATGGCAGTGAACTGTGGCGCATTATTCGGCAGACAACACACACACACACACACACACACACACACACACACGGAGTCCAGACTGGGTGACACAGCAGCCCGTAACAGTCTATTTTCGTTCCCCTTGTGATGGTTCAATACACCGACCCAGCGCGTACCCTCCGCCACCCTCACTGCACGCACACGCATGTGTGTGTTCAGTAACTAGATACAGGTAATCAATCTTCTTCCACTTCACAGGCCCAACAATCTGTTTCCCATTAGTGTGTACGTGTGTGTGCGCGCCTACTGAATACACAGCAGAAGCGCCAGAGTCGTCCTCTGTTGAAAGTGAACACAAGAAAAAGAAAAACAAGAGGAACAAGAGAATGAAGGAGGGAGGGAAACTGAAAGATGAGGAGATGGAAAGAAAGGAAGAGAGAAAAGAGACATGGGTATATCGAGAAGGAGGGGTATGATGGGACAGGAAGACACAAAGAGGGACATGACAAATGATGGGAGTTATGGGAGAACGACAAAGGCATTCTGGCCCGTTCCACTCCCTCAGTCTTCTATAAAAAAGGACCTCTTATGCTTTTACTTATTTTCTGTCATATATGTCGCTATAGTGGTGGATGCTCATATACAGTCAGTCGTTTTTTTCAGGTTATTTAATAGAAAGAAAAAAGAACGTTCTCATTAATATATATCGATTAGTGTGTAATTACATCTTCTAACGAACTGATACATTCTCATAAATTTTGGAATTAAAAATACAGGCACAAGCACTGGTTTGTGGAAGCCACCATGTTGAACACAGTGGCCGAGATGGACATCGCCGTCCTGCGTTTTATGTATGTGGCTGGAGACCGGCCACTTACGTGGTACGCCAAAGGCGGAGGACAACAGAACTCGTAAGCATTTGCATGCTGTGGAGGAAGTTTTAAATTGTGCCTGCATCTTCAGACTCAAGGTAAGAAGGGTCATACCTATGTTTCATCATCTGAGAAGGGGTCTGCTTCACCAAAGAAGCGAAAACATGAAGGAAAGAGACAACACCACCAGCATCATAATAAAAGGTCATCCTCTTCCTCCTCACCTCAAGCCTCGCCTCCTGAACTGAAGTCAAGGCTCTAACACACAATAACATCCATGAAAATGCTCTTTTATGCTGCAATAGGCCGAGGCTGCTGGGGGGTTCCCATGATGCAGTGTTTCTTTTCATTCACGTCTTTTTATTCTGCTTACACTCCACTCTGCATTTAATTATTTGTTATTATTAATCTCTGGCTCTTTCCCACGGTGTGTCTTTTGTCCCGTCTCTCTCCCCTCACCCCAAACCGGTCGCAGCAGATGACAGCCCCTCCCTGAGCCTGGTTCTGCTGGAGGTTTCTTCCTGTTAAAAGGGAGTTTTTCCTTCCCACTGTCGCCAAATGCTTGCTCATAGGGGGTTGTTTTGACTGTTGGGTTTTCCCGGTAATTATGGTAGGGTCTTTACCTTACAATATAAAGCGCCTTGAGGCGATTGTTGTGATTTGGCGCTATATAAATAAAACTGAATTTAAAATTATTTATCCATAATGTTGCTGCCATTATTTATTGTCAGGAGATTGGACACGTAACCCTCTCGTCTCTAGACAGCTGACGAGTTGGCTAAACAGCAGCAGCTGGTTATAAGCTAATGTTATGCTCACTAATGTTAGGCTCAAGTGTCCTAAAAATCTTAATTTCCCTCTGACAAAAACAGTTTGTTACACTCTCATATCATACGAGTTTATTCGCTAAGTGGCTGAGTCCAACACTGTTACATCCACTTCAAAGTTTCACTACCACCACCTAACAGTGGTCATCTCAGACACACCTTGAGCAAAGAAACCCCACCCACCTGCTGTGTAAACCCTCTGTTTACAAGGAGCAGCCAATCAGAAAAAACCTGGCTTTCAGCAAGGAAAACCAGCCTGAAGAGTCTAATATATGTGAACTGGAAGGTTTCATAAACAGACACACAACACAGTTTGTAGTATCATGAAAGCAATCACACTGACAAATCTGTGATGGTCCACCGTCCTTGTCTCCTGATCAATCCTGTTTATATTCAGCAGCAGTGCAGACGTGCCATCAGGTGATACCTGATTGGTGAGCGTGACTTAAGCTATAAAGCTGGCCGCTTTAGCCCATTTTTCTTGGGCTGATAGTACATTAAAAAAAATAAAAATTAGGATGAAATGTGATCCTTCTTCCTGAATGTGCATTTTTCTTAATGATGCACATTCAGGACACCGTGACACATGGACACAGCTGATGAAGTCATTGGTGCAAACAGTAATTCCACTGAATAACAGTCTTGATATTTTGGTGTTCTGACAGTTTATGCAGGTTCAACATTTGAAATAGCCCGTCTCTTATATTCCTTCCTTTCTTGAAAGAGTTGAAGAACTCCAGGCTTCACTGAAGACGTGCTTTACGTAAAGCAATATCTATTTTATCTTTCATCATCCCCACCTTCTCATCCTTTCACCTGGTTGCCCTCTTTTTGGTTTTCAGCATCCTCCTGCTGTACTTTCAGACATCCACATTTCTCTTACCTCTTCATCTTCGAATGTCCACACCTTTTTTCCCTCTACTTGTACATCTAAACCTTTTCTCTCTCTCCCACCATCAATTGTCAGTGCTCCCTTTCCCCCCTTACTTTATTCTTCTTTACCCATCTTCTACTTCATCCTTTGATCCTCCCTCTTCTTCTTCCCTCTTCCTCCCTCTGTCTTTCTCCTCCTCCTCCATGGGCATGTGGCAGCAGACAATAGCTCCATTGTAAGCCATTCGCACTCCTCAATCTCCTCCACCTCTTCTTTCCCCCCAGATCTATTTATTTTCACATCCTTGGTTGAGGGAGTTGTAACGACGGCCGGGTACAGAGAGTTGGAGCTAATTTGGAACAGAGCACACCAGAGAGACACACTGTCTGAGGGAGAAAGAGATGGAGTGACAGAAAAAAATGGAAGCAGGGTACGAAGAAAAGGGTGAAGGAGGGACAGAGGAGGAAAGGAAATGAGTGGAAGAACTTCTAATTTGTTCATGCACGTTCAGTCCCACACACACACACACACACAGCTATGAAGCTTCTGACTGAATGTGTGTGCGTGTACTCCGAGCCAAACATTTGATACAACAACATAATCCCCGTATCAGTATCAGGTCTGCTGGACTGCTGGGGTTTCCATAATCTCCCTTGTAATTAGTGGTTAGGGGAGTTAGCGGTTAGCTTCTTCAGTGACTGCAAGTGGATTTTCTACGCCAGTGATTCTCAAATTGTGGTCCGAGGACCCCCCACCCAAAGGTCATTGAAGGGTTGTTAGCATGCAGATGTTATAAATGGGGACTGCTTTGTGTGTGTGTGTGTGCGTGCTCGCACAGCAAGGGATACATTTGGAGACAAGATTTTGCAATCATAGTTTCAATTTAATATCCATTACCTCCTTCCTTAGAGAGAAAACAAATACTCTCTCCCACAAAGATATGACAAATTAAAGGAAAACTAATATAAAAGGTTCTTTGTAAAGTGCTGGATGAACATCGATCTTTCCAATATCATGGCAGCTGCCTAAAATGTCACTCTGAAATCTGAAGTGAAGTTCAAGTGGGTTGAAATCGTCAAACCATTCTTTGACCCTGTGACCTGCACTGGTTGTTTTTTTTGTTTTGTTGTTTTTTTTTTTTGGGGGGGGGGGGGGGGGGTCCCCG
>JAVDPK010001923.1:0-14870 GCA_034780415.1 Cichlasoma orientale
GGCAGTTCCTCTAGGAGAGCTGGACAGGGCCGTAGAAGGTCCTTAACCCATCAGCAGGACCGGTATCTGCTCCTTTGAGCTCCAGCAGCCACTGGTGTGAATGTCTCTGACCAAACAATCAGAAACAGACTTCACGAGGGTGGCCTGAGTGCCTGGCATCTTCTAGTGGGCCCTGTGCTCACTGCCCGGCACTGTGGAGCCTGATTGACATTTGCCACAGAATACCAGAACTGGCAGGTCCACCACTGGAGCCCTGTGCTTTTCACAGATGAGAGCAGGTTCAGCCTGTGTCATGAACCACTGTGGCAGGCAAGGCAGAGGACCCAAAATGGAAGACCCTTGAGGCTTGAATAACGTTAAACTTAAACTTTATTAAACAAATTCACAGATACCAAAACTGGACAGGAGCCAGCTACACAAGAAAACACACAGCAGTAAGCCATCATTCAAGGCTACACAGACGAGGACACGACAAGGAACTAACAACACTGAGACCTTAAATACACACCGACCGCGCTACCAGCAGTGGCGAGACGAGACAGGAGGCCAGCCGCGCTCGCAGCAGGGGCGACAAGGACACAGAGGAGGCCGACCGTGGGGCCAGCGGTGGCAATGAGACGAGACAGGAAGCCGACCGCGATCCCAGCAGCAGCGACGAAGCAGAACAGCAGGCCATCCGTGGGGCCAGCGGTGGACCCCTTCAGATCCAAGCTGCTTAGGACCTATAGCAGGCTCAGGATACTCAGAAAACTCAGGATACTCTGCAGGGCGCGCAGCCGTCTCCTCCGACAACTGGGGCTGCTCTGGTGATTGTTTACGTGTGTCAGGTAGTGGTGAGGATGACGGTGACAGGGGCGTAGAAGCTGCTGCAGCCGACTGAGGCTGAAGGGGTGGTGGTGAGGATGATGAAGACTGAGGCTGAAAGGGAACTGCTGCAGCTGGCTCGAAAGTCTGTGGCTGCTGGGGAGCTGCTGCAGCTGGCAAAGTCTCTGGTGGAATCGAAGCTGCTGCAGCGAGAGGCTGATTGGCCGGTGGCTTGAAGGAAGAGTCTGGCAGGGATGACTCAGACGGCGGACGAGTTGTAGATGGGGGTGCTGAAGCGCAGACTGAAGTGGAGACTGAAACTGAAGGCTTGAGGACTGAAGCTGAAGCTGCAACTGGAGGCTCGGAAGTCGAAGCTGTGACTGAAGTCTTGGAAGCTGAAGACTTGGAAGCTGAAGCTGTGGGGACTGAAGACTCTGAAGCAGATGAGCAAACTGAGGAGGTTGAAGCAGATACGCAGGCTGCAGGCTCTGAAGCTGGTGGTGACTGTGGGGTGCACTTGGCAGGGCGCACAGCTATGTCCTCTGACAGCTGGGGCTGCTTAAGAGGGCCCCCTGCCACCATGTGAGGCTGAGAACCAGAACAGTCCTTGGTAGCCCACTCCCGCGGAAACAAAACGGGTGTGGGTGCTGAGTGTCTCTCAGCAGCTTTGCTCTCAGTGTTTACAGAGTCCATAACCTCTAAAAACTCAGTTTCATTGTTGGTCAATTTATCTTCAGTCCCTAAAATCACAGTCTCAGAATGAATAGGCAGTCCAACAATCTTAACAGGAGGAGGGAGAAAATCAGGGAGAATTACTTCCAAAATGAAATCACTAATTAACTCAGGCAAATAATCCAAAAGTCCAGAATGAGCAGATACCAGTCTATGCATAATGTGCTTAATGGCTGTCTTATTAGGTACAGTCTCAGTATACTGCGTAGTTGAATTGCTATATGTGGCTAGAGTCTCACAGTGAAACACAGTACTCGCGAATTGTCCAGAGTAATCACACACAGCGGTGAAAGCTGTGGTCTGTGGCTGCACAGACCGCGCAGCATCACCAGGCCAGGGCTGTGTAGGAATCTCAGAGGCGGCAGGTTATGGCTGCTGTTTTTGCCGCGGCGAGCTGCGCTTCCGTCTGCCCGTACGAACCGGAAGCATAGCGGCGGCAGTCTCTTCATCCCCATCCCACATCCGTGCCAGGAAAGCGGCAGGAGAGCAGGCTGGTGGAGGTGATGTGGGAGGAGTATTCCACTGAGGTGGGGAGGAGACATACCCGCCCACTCTAATCTCCGTAACTGCAGGCGGAGAGACGGCAGCTGTCGTAGCAGGCAGTGAGCAACCAAGACGCACACGCAGACTTAACCGAACAGGAGGAATAACAGACATGAGACACCACAACACAAGGGAGAGAGACTAAGGGGAAACTAGTCTCGAAGGCTAAGGGAAGGGATAGTAAATACAAAAGGGGTCAAGACACAGGCAGAAACAGAGCACAAAGACATGGGAAGACCAGAACACAGGTTCATAACATACAAACAACTAAAACCAATGACAAAACAAGAACAACTCGAGAAACTAAACAGCAAGAAAACTAAACCCAACCAGAAATATGCAACAGAACAAAAGAATCGAAAAAAAGAACTCAGAACACTGGGCCACCGGCAAAGGACCATGACACCCTGAGCACATGTGACAGATGTGAAAGGGTCTGGAGAAGCCGTGGAGAACGTTATGCTGCCTGTAACATCGTTCAGTATGACTGGTTTGGTGGTGGGTCAGTGATGGTCTGGGGAGGCATATCCATGGAGGGACACACGGACCTCTACAGGCTCAGCAACGGCACCCTGACTGCCATCAGGTATCAGGATAAAATCTTTGGACCCACTGTCAGACACTGGTGCAGTGGATCCTGGGTTCCTCCTAGTGCACAACAATGCCTGGCCTCATGTGGCATGAACACCATTGAGGATACCATTGATTGGCCCCCATGCTCGCCTGACCTAAATCCAACAGAGCACCTCTGGGACATCATGTTTGCACTTCAGACTGTCCAGGAGCACAGTGATGCCCTGGTCCAGATCTGGGACGAGATCCCCCTGGACACCATCCTTTGTCTCACTGGGAGTCCCGACATTGTTAGGGAAGCATACAAACACGTGGGGGCCATACAAACCTCCGAGTACCATTTTGAGTAGTGGATGTACTGGACAAAGGATTGTTGAAGATGAAGCTGCCAGGCAGGAAGAAAAGAGGAAGACCTCAGAGGAGGTTTATGGATGTAGTGAAGGAGGACATGCCGAAGGTTGGTGTGACAGAGGAGGATGCTGGGATAGGGTGAGACGGAGGCAGATGATCCGCTGTGGCGACCCCTAAAGGTTTTTGTGCTTCTGTAATGACTTCCTGTAAATGACAGTTACCTACAGCTACAACATATCAGTGCCAACATACAATGAGACTTCAAAATACAGAATCCAAAACCAATGGGTGATTGGAGATATACACTCTGATAAGTGAAGCAAATGTGGAAGTGCCTACTCCAAAGTTAAAACTCTTGATATTTTTATCAGCTAAAACATTCAAAAATTGATATATTTCAGTTCTTGCACTGTTTCAAAGGTAAACTGTCTCATACTGTGTATGTAATTGCACATCAAACCTGGTAAAAATGTTCTTTTTGCAGGCTCCAAACCTCGTGTTTCTGGCGGTGAGTCCTGAGGAGAAGGAGTCATGGGTAAATGCTCTCAACATTGCCATCATCAAAGCCAAAAACAGAGTTTTCGATGAGGTATGCGCTGGTTTGTTTGTCCTTAAAACCTTTGACTCAAATTTTAAACAATACCTTGAGTCCAAATCTTGTGGCCATTGATGTTAATAAAGGTGGACAATCTGTGTCCAGGTGACCATCGAGGAAGACAGCACCCTGGTTCATCCCACCAGAGACCGAGCGAAGATCCCTCATGGCCGCCGACTGCCCACCAGAGGACATCTCATGGCCGTGGTACTGGGAGCCATTTTTCCATATATCCATATATTGGCCTTAGTCAGTATCATATCTAATAAAGCCCTTTTCTCACTGCAGGCATCCACCTCTTCTCATGGCATGTTGACACTCGATCTGGTTGCTGAGGAAGACGGTTTCGCCCAGGGCTATGATGGCGACTGGGAGAACAGCTTCCGGGTTGACCTGCAGGGGGGCGGATCTTGTGGACAGATAGGAGTCGGAGGTCGTCAGCGAGCCGGCACAGACGTGTCAAAGTTGCGGGTGACATCCAAGGAGCCCAAGGTGAAGACCAGCAGTCTGCCCAGGGGGAGTGAGCGGTCCTGGGGAAGGCATCTGGAGACCTCCAAGGTCCACAAGTCTCCACAAGTCCAGGTGGGTCATTCAGATCCAGACAGCAGTGAGTTTTAAATACTGTGATGTTTGTGTGGTGTCATTGACACAGATTAATCTTTGCAATTCCTAAGAGCAAGATAGTTGTTGTCTTAAAGCATGAGGCTTCAAGTTTTTGTTGGACATCTTTTCAAAAAATTAACTAAACCAGTATGACTCTCAACCACCAACGAACATCACGCTGAATGGAGTTTTACCTTTCAGGTCATTCATGCTCAGTCTCGAACGCCGCAGCCAGGGAAGAGGTTCAGCATGCAGGGTCGGAGTCGCTGTGCCTCCATGGATGAAGTCCTCTCCTCCAGGTATCTCCTGATAGTGAACACACTTGATGTACCAGTTGATCTACATTTCTGCCCTTAGTGACCAAACAGAAGCAGGGTTAGGGGTTTCTTAAGGTATCTGGGCTTTCCCTTAGATTTAGGCTTAGAGTTCAGAATGAGCCTACTAAATTGAAATTTTGAAGCATCACCTCCATTCTTTTGTCAACCCTTCTCCTTTTCTCCAGACCGGCGATGATTCGCTCGGAGTTGCGCTCTGCTCTTCGTCGATGTCCAACTGAAGAGGAAGCAGGAGGCGGGGCTTCAGTCCAGCCTGTGGGTCAGTTGCAGAGCCTTATTGCCCAGAGGATGCAGAGAGCTCAGGAGCTGCTGGAGGAGATGAGACTGCAGGTTCGACTGCTTCATCCATAAGTCTATTGATTAGTTTATTGATCATTTGCATGATGGCAAACTGTCCCCCTATGTTTCACAGCTCACTGAGCTCAGCAGAAACTTCCACCAGTATAGACTGCCATCTGGTGGCGTTTTCATGCAGTACACCTTAATTCATCATCTATCAGTTTTTATAGAAAGACAATGAAATACCATGGATACCAACATCATACCAACACCCAGGCCTCATTATGAAATATTGTTACGGCAGATTAATAAGGAAGTTATGAGTAATGTTCTTACTGACAGGAGCTGCAGAAGACCAAAGCAGAGAGAGAACGAGGAGGCAGCTCGCCTTACCTGAAGGGCATCGACTCCCCTCGACTCCATCACCTCAGGGGCTCCGACTCACCTCATTCCAGGTCAGTTTTATGACTTTCATTAATATTTAGTGTGAGCTGATGTACAGGATAGAATGTAGTCTTCATATCCCAAAATCAAATTCAGGACAATACTTAGGAGCTTTGACTGTCACATGATCTGTCTGTAGTGGCACTGCTTGATGCAGTTCCTTTAGCAGACCCAAATGTTGTTTGAAGCAACAAATTTAAATTAACTGTGGTAGTTTATTTGAAAGCACCTTGCCGTGTCTGATTGTTGTCTTTAAAAAACAATTTTTGTCGCTCTCCTCAGCAGGTCATCAGGATCTCCAAGGAGCCGGAGCAGCGACTCTCCTCGCCTCCGGGGTAAAGACTCTCCTCGTCTTAGAGGAAGAGAGTCTCCTCGACCCAAGGCCAAGAAGAATCGCTCCAAAGGAACCGATTCACCTCGCTCCAGAGGATCCCACTCACCTGCTGGTAAAGCCAGCGACTCACCTCGTCTGACCAACTCCCCTCGATCGAAGAGCACCGACGCAGCTCGAGCTCCAAAACTCAAGGGATCATCTACCGCCTCTCCCAACAAGCAGGGCGGCTCTCCGGTACAGAAGTCACCCGACTCTCCTCTGAGTGTCGGACGATCCAACTCCTCTCAGGTTAAAGGATGTGGTTCACCGCAGGGCAGCGAGACCGACTCCCCTCGTGTAGGGAGCGATAAGGAGTCTTCCTGTCAGAACTCCCCAAGCCTGTCTGGGTCCTTTGAATCCTCGCAACCCAAAACCCCTGACAAACACCACCTGTCCCCCCCTCTACCAGCCGGCCAGCTGCCTGTGGAGGAACTGGAAGTGGAGAGGAGGCGTGCTGAGGCCGAGCGCCTCCTGGAGGAGGCCGTGTCCTCGTGGAAGGAGGCGCAGGAGGTCCTGCAGGAGGTGAAGGAGCTGCAGAGCCAGACACTGCGGCGGCAGCGTAGGAGGACCTATGAGAAGATGACATCATCTGCGGCAGCCACTGGGTTACCTGCACCGAGCGGGGCAGCGGCAGAAGAAGACGACACACCTGCCTCGCCGACATCGCCGGAGGACGATGATGAGTCAGAGACACCTTAACAAGGAGTTTGATTATTCATCAGTGATTGGATTTCTCAGTGCAAGTAGCATTTTTTTTTGTTTTGTTTTGTTTTTCTCAGCATGCTAACACAAAAAGAGGTTTGTTTCTAATCCTGTTTCCATGTTTTGAGCTGCGGACAGTTGATGCACGTGACCACTTCAAGTGTGGATTATTTTAAAGCCAGTCATAAAGTTCTTCCCGGGAGGTTTAACGACTTTAATCCTCCACAGTGCACTAAACAGGAAGCGTGTGTGTGTGTGAGTGTGTGTGTGTGTGTGTGTGTGGCAGATGTTTGATGGACAGATGTTTGATAGGGAGAATCTCTCCTCCACTTTTTAACGGTGCTGCACGTTTTTCTTCTTTCTTTCTTCCTCCTGAAAGTGAGACTTTCTGCTGATCTCAAGGTTTTTTGATGACAAGTGAAAAGAAAACATTTTTAAGCTAAGATGTCGATATTTATACACGGAGAAACTTTTTGAATATGGCAAAAAGACAAAGTCACTGGAGCGCAGAGGGAGAGTCTGCTGGAAATTTCCTCTTTTTAAAACAGTGAAATGAACTCCAGATATTCACTCTGATGAAGAATTGATTTATTTGCTAATGTGTTGAAATTTTTGCTCTCTGCTTTAGTCCAGCAGGGATTCCTGTAAACGTCCTTCCAGCTCTATTTTTAACCTCACGGGATTTTTATAGTCAGTGAGTTTTTGTCAAGTTACAATAAAAATCAGGGAGTTTAATGTTAAACAGAACAAAGACAAAAGAAGCAATAATGAACACAAAGTCTTTACCTGTTTATGTGATGCAGTTTACACAAATTAACAAAAACTCTGCATTCTCTGGATATTTGTTCATGAATACGGAGCAAAAAGCTGAAATTAAATTTGCACAGTTGGAGCCCAACAGATGCTGGATATTTAAAACATCAACCAATGAATAATAAGTTTCAAATCATTACGACTGAAGTACTGTATGCAGTGAGCCCTTAGCTTTAGTGAAACATAAATGCAACAGAAACTATGGAGGCCTGAAACTGCCAAAATCAAATAAATGACCCAAGAAAAAAAGTGTGCCGTTATATGCACCAAATATTAGAAATATAGACATGAATTAATCTATACAATGCAACACACGTTTCCTGATTTTATTTGATTATTTACATTTCCATTTATCAATTTAATTATTAGTGTAGGTCATTTTTTATTAAATATGAACAAGTTCATAAACAATTTATGAATATATAATGGAAACTTAAAGGAGATAGAAAAAAGGAATGGAGAAATGTATCAATGTGATTAAAACAATTGCATAATGAAAAAATAAATATGGTGTAATAGAGGAATCAATCAAAGGAAAATTTAAAGAAACCTAAATCAGAGATCTCAGTGTGCTGCATTTTATAGATTACAGTCTACATTTAATTTTTATAATGTTCAGTTAATTGTAATACTGTTATTAGTAGTATTACTTTATTTATCCATCAGTTGTAGTTATTTGCAGTTTCTGGCCTCCATACAAACAAACTAAATTTTATTGTCACAATCATACAAGATGAAATTTTGCTTCCCACATTTACAGCACTGAGTGAAGATGTTAAATATTGCAGATAAACGTCTGCGGGCGTGACACAACAAATTAAACATGAACGGCTTAACATGTCACAGATGAGAGAATAACGTGTGTGTGCTGGCAATCAAAAAACTGAGTGTAATTCATGTAATGCGTTTGTTAAAGAATACATTTTTATCTTTTTTGAGCTGTACAGTAATAATCGCTGCATCCGCACTAAGCTCATATCTGCCAGTTTATCAGTGTAGCCAAAGCTAATCAAATATTTACAGGAACTCAAATATTCAAAGAAATATTCATAATCTGTACTGAAAACTTAGTTCATCATCGTGTACTGAATACTCAGAAAAATATGTAATTAATCCGACTCGACAGTTAAATCTAAACATTTATGCATTTATGAAACAACTAAAACTTTGTCATGTGATAGAATCGGTGTTAGCTGCAGCCAGGCGCAAATGTGCACACATCTCTAGTTAAACGTGAAGTTTTCTCTGAGGTGGACCTGTTCTGCTCATCTGCAGCGTGATTCTGTAAATATCAGATGTTCGTAGCTACAGCGACATCATCCATTCGGTTTTTGGACATTTTGGGTGCCTCCGTGTTGGTTTCTGGAGCCAGAAGCGACCACGTTTGGATGAGAGGGTGGAGTGTTTCAGCGAGCATCACACAGACATCTGCGAATCAGTGCTCAGTCACATCCAAATCAAATCCTAGAATTTCACTCAGCAAAACTGGAGCTCCGCCTTCTTGTCTGTTAGTGCCGTTAACCACTCAGCAGCCATATTATTGGTCAGGTAATTGCATTTGAAAAAAATACTCCCAACAGCACCAACAGCACAAACACGGTCTAGAGGTCCAGTTCAGGGACTCCAATGAGAAAGAATGCAGATTTACTGCAGCATTTGCTATTTTATACTGGACCAGCGTTCACTTCCTGTCAGAAACAAGCCTTCTGAGCTCCTGTCTCTCTAAACACTCCCCCCAAAAACCACCACTTTCTTCTGATTGCTCAACTCCTGGAAGCCTTCAGAGGGGCATCAGCCTCTTTATCTGAATTGTTCACATTTAATACGAACCTCTTCCAGTTTGGCAGAATAAGTCCACTTTACCCGTTCTCTGAAATACTGAAGACATTCTGGCTCTGAAAGTTTCAAACATCACCTTTATTTGTAGTTGCTGTTTGTCACCGTGTTTGAACAGTTTTGATTTCTTTGGATGTTTTTGCACATTGGAGCATGCAGATTAAGGCACAGAAAGAGCTGCAACACGCTATGAAATCTCTGTACTGTGAGTGACTTTAGTGAGAAGATGTTGAACAAGTTCTTTTTATTTGTTTTAAACTACTTTACTGTATCACTTTATATC
This sequence comes from Cichlasoma orientale, assembly GCA_034780415.1. NCBI lineage: Eukaryota > Metazoa > Chordata > Actinopteri > Cichliformes > Cichlidae > Cichlasoma > Cichlasoma orientale. Next base: position 9,267 of record JAVDPK010001923.1, read on the forward strand.
ACACTGTGTTTGTTAAACTATGGAAACGCGTTATTTTAAATGTTTTTTGATCTTTTTCTCTTGTAAATCTGTATGTTTTTGGATGATGTTGGAATTACTGTACACAGCAATGCATTGTGTGTAAAAGGCACCAAAACAAACACTGTTGATTTTCTGCTCGGAGCATCCAGAGCTCATCTTCACATGCAAACTAAGAATAAGCTAAACTGACATGGGGTGAGTCCTCACCGGCTTTATGGTTGGTTGTTTGAGATGCAGAGTGGACCGACACGTCTGCTTCACGCCTCCGTTAATTTCATTTGTGTTTAAAGATGGCTGAAAACACCCTGTCATGCTTTCAGGTGTTTGAACCACTAAGGCTTCCATACTTTAGGCTGGCATCAACATACGCTGCACTGTTTGACACAGATGCTGTGCTGGGCTCTGGGTTTGCCCTCTTCGTGGTCATGAGTTTTATATGCAGCTGTGATTCTGTATTTTTAGAAAGTCCACTTGTATGGAGAACAAACTGCCAAATTCAGTGTGAGAGTGTGTGTTAGTGAGAGTGAGAGACGTATAACATCAAAACAACTCATAGCTCAGCGTTCCAACATCCACAAGAAGCAACTGCTATCGCAACTAGAGATTGACGAGGTACAACACAAATGCTACAGCAAGGGCGGCCAGGATGTTGGGTTGGGGGGGAGATATCATCATCATCCCCACACTCTGAGATTGGGTATGCCCAGGAACAACTCGTTTGTTGAATGCGAGAGCAGCTGACCTAAAAAATAAGATCATGGCTAAGCTAGAGACCTGGACCCTCCATGGCCAATTACCAAGACTACGTGAAGTACCCTCTGAAAGTCTACTAGAAGATGTGAATGTAGTTCTATGGACAATCCCTACTTTGACCATCACTGAAACCCATCAGCTGATGTATACCACAGCAGCAGTGATTCTAGAGATGCTTGGCTACAAAATGAACAGCCACAAGGAGCAGTACCCTCCATGGAGAAGAAAACTTGAGGCTAAGATCAAGGCAGCACGGAGGGAAGTTAGCCTATCAGAGCTGCAGAAAGGTGTGATGAAGAAACTACAACAAGTTGTCCATACCTGAGGCCTTAGAAACGGCCAAGCAAAGACTCACAGCCTTGGCTAACCGCTTGAAGAAGTATACCAGAGAGATAGAAGCCAGAAGAATAAATCAGATGTTCTCTGCTGAGAACAAGGTGTACTTTCAGTGGCAGTGGAACAATATGAGAACGGCCCCACCAAGGTTGGAGACTGAGCAATACTGGAAGAGCATATGGGAGAAGGATGCAACACACAAGACCAATGCCCAGTGGCTAGTGGATCTAAGAGCAGACCACAGCAGCCTCCCTGAACAGGCTCCAGTAACCATCACAGTGGCAGACATCCAGGAATGAGTCTCACATGTGTAGAGTTGGACAGCACCAGGCCCTGATATGATTCACACCTGCTGGCTAAAGAAGCTAACTGCACTCCATGAGCACCTGGTGGCATAAATTAACCAGCTACTAATGGATGAGATGCAGCCAGAATGACTGATCAAAGGCCAGACGGTCCTGATCCACATGGATCTCCACATGGTTCAATACATAAGCGGGGCTCAGAAAGGAATTGGCAGAGATACCAGGGGAGCAAAACACCAGCTACTGGTAGCTAGAGCAGTCACTCCAGACTGTAAAACCAACCTGTGCACCACCTGGATTGATTACAAGAAAGCCTATGACTCGATGCCGCACACATGGATCCTGGAATGCCTAGAACTGTACGAGATCAACAGGACCCTCAGAGCCTTCATCAAGAACTCAGTGGGGATGTGGAGAACAACACTAGAGGCCAACTTTAAGCCACTTGCCCAAGTCACCATGAAGTGCGGGATTTACCAAGGTGATGCTCTGTCCCCACTACTGTTCTGCATAGGCCTGAATCCCCTCAGCCAGATCATCAACAAGACTGACTACAGATACATACTACGAAATGGCTGCATGGGTGACATCAAGCTGTAAGTCTGGAGTGAACGAGACATGGATTCACTGATCCACACCACTAGGATTTACAGCAATGACTTTGGAATGTCATTCAGACTGGAGAACTGTAGTCAGATGGTAACAAAGACAGGGAAGGTAGTCAGAACTGAGGGGACTGCACTACCAGAAGGCAACATTGCAGACATTGAAGACAGCTACAAATACCTTGGAATCCCACAGGCAAATGGGAACCACTGACACACAAAGCAGTGGAAACGCAGGCTCATTCTTAAGGGGATCGCCGGTTCCTTGGAATCGGCACCAGCACTTCCACGAGCACTGGCACCTTGTCAGTGGAAACGTGGTATAAGAAAGCTGGAACCACCAAATACCTGCAGATTAAGGCAAGTCCAGAGGAGTCAGTTGAATTGGAAGAACAAGATCCGGGCAATCAACACCTACACCCTGCCGGTCATCAGTCTGTGTGGAGAAGACACTCTGTGGCTGTCTGTTCACAGCTATGTACTAACATACTACCTGTCTTTGTTTTAAAAAATAAAGACAGATTAATCCTTCTTTGCAATCCAATCTATATTTATCATTTTCTACGTGATGTTTGGACTCCCGTGTGGAAGCAGCATAAACATCTATCTGTCTACGGTTCAGTTTTTGAAGTTGTACCATGATCAGCTTTGACACAGGAAATACTGTCATGGTTTCAACCATGTCTGCTGGGATATTAAATGCACCAAATATCAGAAAATTATAGGTATTCTGATTTAATATTTCTTTTATTAATGTTTATTTATTACAAGAACTAGTTTCAGCAACATCCATCCTTTAACTGCCGGCCGATCTACATTGAACTGGACCCCTACAGGCCCTCCAGGGGATGGTGGGTCCACCACAAGACTGGCCCATGTGGATCCATCAGGCTGAGCCCAGATACTCCTTAACAAGCTCCTTCCCTGGGCTTGGCTCCAGGGTCTGCCCTGACAACCCTGAACCAGGTGAGGTGATTTGTTCTATTGTTGTACACTACTCAAAAAAAACCTAAAGGAACACTTTGAAAACAGATCTAAGTGGGGGGATATCATGATATCTATGCTGATATGGATTTAATGTGTTAGGAATGAAAGGATGCCACAAAATTTGATAGAAATGAAAATGATCAACCTACAGAGGCTGAATTCAAAGACACCCTGAAAATCAAAGTAAAAATGATGCAGCAGGCTGGAACATTTTGAGGAAATTTCATTGCAGCAACTCACAATGGTACTCGGTAGTTTGCTTGTATGCGTGCCTGACAATGTTGGAGCACACTCTGACATTGGTGTCTTGGGGGATCTCCTGCCAGAACTGCCTGCATACTCTCGCTACATGAGGCCGGACATTGTTGTGCACCAGGAACCCAGGATTCACTGCACCAGTGTAGGGTCTGACAGTGGTCCAAGAATTTCCTGATAACTGATGGCAGTCAGGGTGCTGTTGCCTAGTCTGTAGATGTCTGTGCGTCCCTCCATGGATATGCCTCCCCAGACCATCACTGACCCACCATTAAACCAATCATGCTAAACGATGTTACGATGTTCTCCACGGCTTCTCCAGACCCTTTCACATCTGTCACATGTACTTAGGGTGAACCTGCTCTCATCTATGAAAAGCACAGGGCTCCAGTGGTGGACCTGCCAGTTCTGGTATTCTATGGTAAATGCCAACCAGCTCCACGGTGCCAGGCAGTGAGCACAGGACCCACTAGAAGATGTCGAACCCCTAGGCCGCCCTCATGAAGTCTGTTTCTGAGTGTCTGGTGAGAAAAATTTACACCAGTGGCTGCTGGAGGTCATTTTGTAGCTCTGCAGTGCTCATCCTGTTCTTCCTTACACAAAGGAGCAGATACCGGTCCTGCTGATGGGTTAAGGACCTTCTACGGCCCTGTCCAGCTCTCCTAGAGTACCTGCCTGTCTCCTGGAATCTCCTCCATGCTCTGAGACTGTGCTGGGAGACACAGCAAACCTTCTGCCAATGGTACGTATTGATGTGCCATCCTGGAGGAGCTGGACTACCTGTGCAGCCTCCGTAGGGTCCAGGTATGACCTCATGCTGCCAGCAGGGACTCTGACCCTAGCCAAATGCAGAACTAGTGAAAAACAGTCAGAAAAGATGAGGAGGGAAAAATGTGAGTGTCCTCCACCTGTAACACCATTCCTGTTTGGGGTGTCTCATTGTTGCCCCTGTAGTGCACCTGTTGGTAATTTGATGAACACCCTCTGATACTAACTGACCTCATCAATATCACAGAGGTTTAATGACTGATGCTGAACTCTGAATAAAAAGTGTTCCTTTAAAAAAATTGAGCAGTGTATTTTGAATGTCTCTTGGTCTGGCTCCTCACTGTGGACCAGCTTTCCTTGGGAGACCCTACTAGGGGCAAACATCACTTCTGGGGTTCCTAGGATGCACAAATGCCTCCAACATAAACATGAGGATTTCTTTTGTTCATGTCCTACTGGGAGGTGGTCACGGGGCAGTCCCAGGACACGCTGGCGATATCTTCCAGCTGGTTTGGAACAGCTCACGGAGGAGGTGGTTGGGAGAAGGAGGTCTGGCGGCGGCCCCCCCCCCCCCCGACAACCCAGATTATTGGATCATTTATGTACTTATTTACTTTCCTTTTTTTATGTAAGACAAAATGAAACAAATCACTTTCCTTTAACCAGTGCGTGACAGACATTCAAACAGCTGTTGTCTTAAGACTGTAATGATTTGACATTATTACAACAACTATGAGTCCAACCCACATTTCTGCAGTTCTGAATCAAATGGACACGTGAACAGGTGAACTCACCTCTCCTCACCAGCTGATATTTTTTCTTGTTTGAATAAAAACAATCTTGAAGGTGATTAAATGTGACCGCAATGGCTTTTTACTGAAATGTGTTGTGTGCAGACTCGTGGCACAAAATTAAACAAAAAAAATGTATTAAAGTGAGGTAGTTAGTCCAACAGGCAGCAGGAAACAATGTCCATAAATCCAAACAGGAGCGAAATGAGGAAAATCTCACAGGTAGACAAAGTGTCTGTGACACCACAACATGTTCAAAAATATTCAGTAACATGCTGATATGAAGAAAACCCCAAAATTAAAATATTTACAGCCAAAACATTGAAATAATTAATACAGTGAATAATGTGGAAGTAATTAGATGCATTTCCTCAAAATAAGATGAAGCTGAGACTTGTTTTAGTTTATATTTCCAACCATGTGAGTGACATTGACAGATAATTTTGTACTGAGAAATCTAAAAGTTATTTTAGAGAAAATTAATGATTATTATGTGATAATCTGTCCAATAAAAGCAAGAAACCGATTACAGTTTCTGAAATTAAAGAAACAGAAATTAAAGATAGAGATGATTAGGTCTGTTTTCTTCACCTGTAAGAAAGTTTAACCATCATTTGAAAACGAGTCCAAGAATGATAATGTGTGATTCAGGTCACATGACACACATCCAGCTGCACTATTGGCCTACTGCTCAGTGTATGATACTAGGAGGACACACACACACACACACACACACACACACACACACACACACACACACACACACACACACACACACACACA
>JAVDPK010001923.1:29927-41521 GCA_034780415.1 Cichlasoma orientale
AAAACACACACACACACACACACACACACACACACACACACACACACACACACACACTTTGGTATTATAAAGTCACTGCAGAGCTCATGTTTTCTCCACAGTTGTGTAAAGACCTGACTCTGCTTTCTGAAATTTCCCGTCATATCTTTGGGCAATAAGGGGGACCGGAGGGTGCGCTCCAACTATCGGAGATCACGCTCCTCAAGCCTCCCAAGTAAGGTCTATGCCAGGGTGCTGGAAAGGAGGGTCCGTCCGTTAGTCAAACCTGCGTATGGGGTGTCCGGCCCGTTGCCACAGGCCATTCAGTCCCTGTACAACCACAGCAAGAGCTTGGTCCGTATAGCCGGCCATAAGTCAGGCTCATTTCTGGAGGCTGCTGGACTCTGCCAGGGCTGCCCTATGTCACCGATTCTGTTCACAAGTTCAGAATCTCATCTCTGCTTTTTGCAGATGATGTTGGCTTCATCAGGTGGTGGCCTCCAGCACCTCTAAGGCCCCATTTACACGGAGACGTTTCAGAAACGATCTCCGTTTACACGGAAATGTAAACCATTGAAAACGCTGCAGTTCCTACTGCCAGGCCACAAGTTGGCGGTGTGGGTATAGGAGCCACAACCATAGTGCGCATGTGCGAGTGCCCCCGTTTCCAAAAAGTATCATTTTCAGTCCGTTCTCGTGTAAACGGGGCCTAAGTCTGAGTCCATGGTCCTCAGCCAGGAAAGGGTGGAGTCCCAACTCTGGGTCAGGGACGAGCTGCTGCCCCAAGTGGACGAGTTTAAGCATCTCGGGGACTTGTTCATGAGTGAGGGGAGAGGGGAAGGGAGATTGATAGATAGATTTGGGGCTGCAGTGATGCTGCACTGGTCCGTTGTGGTAAAGAAGGAGCAGAGTGTAAAAGCCATGCTGTCGACTTACCTGTCGATCTACGGTCCCACCCTCACCTGTGGTCACGAGCTTTGGGTAGTGACCGAAAGACTGAGATTGTGGATACAAGCTGTGGAAATGAGCTTCCTCTGAAGGGTTAGAGAGGGGCTCAGGAAGAGGTGCCGCCCCTCTGTAGGCTTCCAAATGTGGTCTAATCAGAACAAAGCGGCTTTCATTGAGGACTTCCTTAAAGGTGGAGGAGCTAAAACAGCTTGTGCCTGCCAGAGCATGAATACAGTTTAGTTGTGACCGTCACACAACATCAGGTCACATCTAGAGCGTTTCAGAAGTGTTTTATCTGCATCGAACTTCCTGCTTCCATCATGTGCAGCTTCTATCAGTGTCAGCCTCGTGAGTTTATTCAGCAACATGGAGCCAAGAGATGCTTCGAAACAATTCATGAGCATTATAACAAACAGAGGTTCTCACAACACGAGTGACAGCATCGTGCCTCCTCCCCCTCTCCTCAGGCCATCGCCATGGAGCAGCGTCACACAGACACCTGGAATCAAGCTGCAGAAACATGTTTTCAGAACTGAACAGGAAGTCCTCTGACTTCTCTCAGCTCTCATCTTTCTCCCCATCTCTAAATGTGAAGTTGAACCAATCAGCTTCACCTGCCCTGAAACACCATCAATAAGCTCCTCCATCTTTTCTGGTGGTGTCGGGAGAATTCACGGATCTTTTTAAAAATATTTTTAAAAATATATTTTAGCTCTCTGCACAGACCGTCTGTAATCGTACTGTTTGGCTGTGGTACGAACGCATCACCAGAAACAGCCCGACAGACGACCAGAACTGCTGGCTCCAACTGTGCATCGCAAAGAAAGAAAGCTACCGCTCTGTGATTGGCTGTTGGTTTCACTCTCTGATTGGTTCTCTGCAGGAACTCGATGTGAACGACTTTGTGCCGTGACTGGACATGAACACCTGCTGCCATCTAATAGTCGGTTTCCTCGGTGGGTTTTTGACTTCCTGAAGTCTCTGCAGCCAATCAGAGCACTGTGAAATAAGGAAAGGAGCTTTATTGCTCCCTTTTTCACCTCCTTCAGCTGGAGCATCCTTCACAAGAGGACGAGAGATAAAGCCATCCCAGAATTCATGGCGACGCTCCATCCCGATGAAAGCAAACTGGCACCATGTTTGAAGGAGCCACAGCTGCTCTCTGAGCATCATGAACATCACAGTGAACGCACATTTGGTAGAACAATAACGCCTCTGAGCTTCATCACAGCGACGGTCAGTTTGCATTAATTAGCAAGAATGTGCTGAAGTAGGTAAGGTCATCTTTTTGTAGTCCATCTTCCTTCACCTCATGGCAAAGTGATGAGGAAGAAAAGACTGTTCTGTGATCACCTGACCCTCAGAGACCAATCAGAGCGGCTACAGCCTGAACGAGTGTAGAACAGCTGAAGGTGTTTTCCCTCTGGGGAGGACAGGAAGCTCCCGGAGGAGCAGGAGAGTGTGTGGTCACAGCTGTCACCTCCATTAAAGATAATTTAGCAGTTTTATCTGTTTAAATGTTACAAAACAGCAGGAGGAGGTCAGAGGGCCCCCCCCCTCCTCATTTCCCTTCCTCACTCACTCGTCACATGAAACATGGCGGATGGACATTTAGTCTGTGAAGCAGTCAGAGCTCATTATGAAATCTGAAAATCTGCTTTAATCACACCCTGATCATCACCCTGGAAAAGAAGAAGAGCCGAGCTCCGTCTCTTCTTCGCTGAAAATGAACTTTAATTCTGCAGCACTGATCCAACCCAAGTTATAAACAGCTGAAAGATAATTTTGTAAATTCCTGTGTTTCAAAAACTGTTGAAAACTAAAACAAACGGAGAGGAGAAACGAGGAAGGAAGGAAGGAAGGAAGGAAGGAAGGAAGGAAGGATAGACTTTGTAAGGGAGGCCTTCAATAGACGGGATAAAACATGGGCGTAACTTCCATCTGGCTGCAGAGCCGTAGGTCGACCAGCATGACTTGGGCCATATTCAAGTAATCCTACACGAGTGTGGTTAGTGGTCACATGTCTGCAGTCAATCGATTAATCGACTGATTGATGGTCCACAGAGAGAAAACCAATCACAGCAGAAATCTCTGGGAAAAATTCCTGATGTCTGTCAACACTTTAATAGCCAATGAGCGAGCGGTTTCATACTCGGACCCGCCCCCTCCTCGTCTTCTTGAGGCCTCCAAACTTCAGAGACCAGCGGTGATGTCACAGCAGCCCATGTCTTGACCAGACTCTTTAGTTGGAGCCACACCCACTCTGCAACGCCGCCTGTGAACATCGTCCTCATTCACCTGGACGTCAGCGAGATTTGAGTAATCAATTACATCCTGACTGAGTAAAAGGATCAATAAGTTCATCAGCTGCTCCGACTTCACTGCTTCTGTTTAACAGCTGCTTAAAGTTTTATTCAACAAACACTGAAGCTCACTGATTGGCTGATTTCCTGCCCGCCGACTGATGAAGAGGACCAATCACACTCTTTATAAAGGAGGGAGTGAAGGAGTGAGGGAGTGAAGGAGACGAGAAGATAAGGAAGGAAAGAAAAGCTGAGCGTTTGATGGACAATGGCGCCCCCCTCAGGACGATAAAACACACTGCAGATCAAATCAATTAAACTGGATAACAAATTGATACTTTTCTCTTGTTTTTTAGTTCAAAGTACATTTTCCTGGTTCTGTACATGTTAAACTAAAAAAATATGTTTGATTCCAAAACTTTTCTTCATATATTAATAACATTTTACATATTATAAATGTGTCATTTTCACTTATAAAGCTACTAATAGTTTTCATTTAGGTTTTAACCTTTTTTCAGCTGTTTTCTCTTCAAAAATTACCTATTAAAATGGTAAAAATGTTCAATTAAAAGAAAAACAAATGATTTATTTGATGGTCCTGCAAAGTCTGGCAGGAATAATGGACATTTTATCTTGTTTTACAATAAAAAGAGTCAGAAAACAACACTTGCTTGTTAAAGACAAACATGGTGTTACAGTGCAATCACCCGATCATTAAACACTGGAAAAATACAATCAGCCGTGGAACAAAAAAAATATTGATATTTAGTTTGTGATCATTTTTTTAGGTTCACACTTCTGTAAAATCTTTATTTAAACATGTTTCTGCAGCAAATGAAAAAACATTAACATTAAGGAAGTAAAAGAGGAACAAAGGGAGGGAGTAGGGAGGGAAGGAATGGTGGACTGAGGTAATAATGAAGGAAAGAAAAAATAAGGAACAAAGAAGCACTGAGGGGGGGGGATCAAGGAAGCAAATAAGGAAACAGGAGAGGAGGAAGAATCTCTTCCTGTTCACTGCCTATATGAAACTCACCTGTTTCTGCGACCTTTGACCCTTCAGGTGAAGACAGGGTTCCTGTCAGACGATGCAGAGGGCACAATCTGCTGTGTGAGCCCTGCGCTGCGTCTTACAGGCGATGAGCTCAGGCGTTTACAGACACTTCCTGTTCTGATGGGTTTCATGGTACCGAGTTTCTGCTTCTCCAGTTTTTCCTGACTGAACACATCATCAGGCTCCAGTTTTCCATTTTTTATTGTTTTTTTTATTTAAAACTCAAACACTTTTTTAACACCACAAAAAGTCAAACTTTTTTTTGTCCCTACAGACAGGGTGAGGGGTCAAAGGTCAAATATGGGGTTAACTATTACCTCGCTGCAGATAAATGAATATTTAAAAAACACATCTTTAAAATCTTTAAAAAAATAAAAACCTGAGTCTATTTACAGTATTGCCTTAGATATGATAAGTTAACCCTGACATCACCAGGTCAGACACTCGTGACCTTTGACCTTTACACTCTGAACGACAACACACCAGTTCAAAGACAGCTCCGTGTCTGCGTGACGACCAACAGGGGGCGCCAACACGATAACGGGACGTCACTTCCCAGCAGAGAAACGCGGGGCGACCACGGGAAACGGTAACCGAGCGACGTTCAGTCAAAGAAACGAGACTTCAGATTTTATTTTTAGGGGAAAGGACCGAAAGCAGTTTCCTGTCGCGCTCCACTAAAATCTTTGACGTCTCACTCGACTGCCGGCTGTTTTGTGCTTTATTCGAATTGTTTGGTGGTCGTTTAGTCCCTGAAACGCATTAAAGAAACGTTTAAATCCACAGTTTATTTCACAGAAGCTTCCTTCACCTCAGACCCATCAGACTCCTGAATGCTCCAGCTTAACATTAAACCAAACTAACTCTGCGTGTTTACATTAAAAACAAAGTAGACTCAACTATGTGAAGACAAAATAAAAACTTCTTAAAATACTGACACAAAACTCACCACAGTTTTTATTCCAGTGGTTATTCAGGAGCTTTTGACTGAGTCACATGACCTTTGATTTAACCTGAAGTCTTGATCAGAGGATATAAAATGGTGTGCTGCTTTCAGGAGTGTAAATGTGAGAAAAGCTCACAGTTCACAGCCGTTTGTTAAAAGTCAGAGCTGTGCCGCTTGGTGAGGACCAAACAGGAAGTGGCTGGACAGGAAGGAAGCGGAGAAAGATGAGCCCAGACGGCTGACGCTTCCTCATCTTTCTTCAGGCTCGCGCGTCGATATTCAACGCTCGAGTTTAGTCAACGTTCTCGCTCTGCGTCACGTTCAGCTGCACGACGCCTGAATTACATGTGACAGGTGTGCCCCGTTTTAGGCTCCGCCCCCTGCAAATGAGTCCACGAGATGAAGAAAAACGCCATTTCGTCCAGGAGTTCCCAGAATTCAGTGCACACCCATAAAGTCAGAAGCTGTAACAGGTCTTAATTTGATCATCTTTGTGTCCTCAAACTTTCATCACCGTTCATTTTATCTCAATTCCTGCTCTACTCTTTACAGTTCTTTGCTTTTCTAATGTTGCTGTATTACAGATTCTTCTCTAAAGGTTTTCTGAAAACATTTTATTTTGTACTTTTACCTCAGCATTAAGTTCTTCATTGAATCTGCTCTGATTTATATAAAGAAAGTTGGATTAATTTGAAGTGATGGGTTTCGTTTGAGGGACGTACAACTCCAGACATTTACAATGTTTTCAAGGCACCTGGATAAACCCACAACCAATCAGAGCCACTAAAATGACACTAAGGTGCTGGCTGTGATTGGCCGACAACTTCAGGTCAAAGTTTAGGCTCTTCTGTAGGACGCGGAGCCTGAAGTGCGGAACGACGGCAGCCTGAACGTCACGAGGAGACGGGCAGCCTGAGGACGAGCCGCTCGGGTTCACGTCTAAAAATCAGTAAAAGCTTCTGATCAAAAACAAAAACACACACACACACACAACAGAACTAATAACTCCTCCCACCCTGCCCGTCCACACCTGTAAAACCCCTACAGCAAATCAAACACACACCAGGAGGGTCTGCAGTGCGGACCTGAGCTGCAGCAGGCGAGTCCCTGTGATCCCCGGTTGAAACACGTGACATCCTACAGCAGGAGCTGGCTTCTTCTTCTCTGGTCTGTTTTAAACACTGACGATCAGATTCAGTGTGGACGAAGAACATAAATGAGCCTCCTGAGGATGCTTGGACTTCCTGTTTCTGCAGAACGGCCTCTGATGTCAAAGGTCAAACAGTAAAAGTGTAAAAAGAGATAGAGGTCGGAACTGCAGGAGAGGGGGAGAGCGCTTCCTGCTCCTCGGGAAGGTGAAGCGCCACACTTGTTGGATGGTGGCAGCCCCGACTCACAGTAAGCAGCCAATTAAAACCAGAGCAGAGAGCGAGGTGGCGTGCGGGCGATCGGACTCAGATAATCGCCGGCTGCTTTCTTTTCTCTTTTTGCTAGTTTAATTTGGGGTGGCTGTGACTCAGGGGGTCGAGCAGGTCATCTACTAATTGGAACGTTGGTGGTTGGATCCCTGTCTGCTCCGGTCTGCGTGCCTTGGGAGGCGCTGAAACCCATTCAGGATGCAGGAAGCTGCAGACCGGCGAGGCGTTCAGACGAGGGTCAGAGTTCAGGGCGAGGAGAGGAGGGAAACGTGGCGTCTTCAGCAGGAAGTGACGGGTTCAGACAAAATCTCTCAGAAATTCTCTAAAAATAAACACGTGACTCACAAACGCAAACTATCTCAGGGGAACGCTGCTGGTGGCGGCGGTGGCGGGTGACAGGACGGGACGCCACACAGACGACGGTCAGCTGCAGGATTACTCATCTTCATCGTCATCGTCATCTTCCTCGCCGTCATCGTCTGCCTCCCTCTTCCTCTTCTGTCCTTGAGTGCCCGCCACATCCTCTGCAGAAACAGAACAGACCAATGAGAGCAAGCTCCACCCACATAGGCCCTACATACAGCTGCAACACTATATCGCATGCTCACCTTCCTCCTCCTCTGCATAGTCTTCGTCATCCTCGTCCTAAAATGAAGCACAGAGAGAAGAGAGAAAGAGCAGTGGATTAACTTGAGAAAAAATAAAAGCTTCTGATTGGACAGCAATAGGGAAGCTCTGAGTTGACATCAGTTTGGGCGGAGAGCCATCCAACAGGAAGTGAACAAAAAGAAAGAAATTTAATTTGGAAAATGGCCGTAGACACGACGTCCACACACTCACTCCGATGGATGCATCGGGGAAAGTCAGGGTTCAGTATCTTTGCAGGCAGGTTGGAGGAGCTGAGGATTGAACCACCGACCTGATCAGTAGATGATCCACTCTACCACCTGAGCCACAGCCCCCTTAACCCCGAACCCAATCTGATCAAAAAACTGAGTTATAATATTTTTCAGGCATCTGAGCCAGCTGCAGCTCCACCTGCAGGATGAAGCCTGAGTTGCTCACCTGGTTACCCCGGTTCACCTGGAAGCCCAGCCCCGCCTCTCCACCCTCAGAGCCGTCCTCATCCTCATCGTCCTCGTCGTCATACACGCTGGTTGGCCCCGCCCCGTCCTCGCCATCCTCATCTGCAAACACAGAGCACGATGACACGGAGACCAGGAGGAGGAAGAGGTCCGCCTTCTATCTGAGCCGAGCCTCACCTTCATCGTCCGCCTCAGAATCAGGCGCCTCGTTGTCCTCCTGGTCGAAGCCGTCCAGGTAGGTCACCTGAGGCAGCAGCTCGAACACGCTCTCCCGGTAGTCCTCCAGAGACGTGATCTCACAATTAAACAGGTCCAGACTCTGCAGGCTCTTCAGGTGTTGCTGTGGCAGGAAACAGCACGTTAGAACATTAAAACATCAGTGCGTTCGCTGTACACGCAGCTGGCGGCGGCACGAGAACCTCACCAGCGCCTCAACGGTGCTCAGCTCTTTGATCTTGTTCCCACTCAGGTTCAGGTACGTCAGATTTGGACATTTCTCCGACAGCATCTCCAGAGAACCTGAGAGGTTGTTATCACTCAGCTCCAACTGAGGAGAAACAGAGAGAACATAAGGAGAACCTTAAGCAGTCAGAGAACCATAAGAGAAGAGTCAGGAGAACCACATTAGAGGCATTAAATATAAAATAAATGTAGGGTTAGATGAAAAATTTCTGTTATTAATTTGTTGGTTCCACTACACACTGATTTTTGGATTAATTTCATAGATGTGATATATAGCTTTCAATTTTGGTGGTGTTGGTCCTCTGTAGCACAAAGGCGCCCCCTGCTGGACAGAAAGATCACCATCCAGGAGCCTTTAAGGTTCTGACTGTCTTCTAAAGACTCCTCTCTGACCTACAGAGGATGCGCTCCAAACCAAACACAACATTTAATGTACGAACGACTTCTTCCCCCTGAAACCACCTGATGGAAAAACAGGCGTTTGATGTCAGACGTGCCATTGCGTAGTACCTTGCGTAGTTTGGGCAGTGAGGGCAGCTTGGTGAGCGAGGTCAGACCCACGTTGACCATACTGAGGAATTCGAGCTCCGTGAACCCATCGGTCAGCCCGTCGACCTCGCCGTCCGCCGAGCGGCTGTTGTCCAGCACCAGCTCCGCTATCTGAGGATGGAGAACAGCATGATGGGACATAATCGCCTGATCAGTGACATCTACCCCTCAACACAAACACAAACACAGCTTTAGAACCACAACTTACTGATCATTACTGAACATTGTTAATCCAATCTGTACCCGACTGTATGGAAGACAAAACATGGCCCCTTTCACTTCCGGATGGAGAGGGTGCTGGTGTAACCAGACAGCTTTCTGTGCTCATCAGCCTGATTGTCACTGCATACTGGACCTTGGTGCTGCCATCAGTTTGTTGCCTCTGTGTATCTGACAGGACTCACGTTCCTCACCGATCAGCTGTTACCTGGATGCCGCTGATCATCTGACTGTCTGCCAAACAGTTGGAAGCCCACCCCAGCTCGCAGGTCATTCTTTGGCTATACCAACTGAATTTTCACTCCTGGCCTCCCCCGGAACATCTCTATGCCAAGACTCACCCATGGTGTGCTCTCCTGGTTCTGTCTCCCTGTCCTGGCTTCACTACTTGCTGCTGCCTTGATCCAACACCAGGTGGTTCCTCCCCCTCCATATGTAACGGAACATGGCTTGTGGCACCATCAGCTAGCCAGCACTCTAAAATACTCACACATGCCTATGTTGTCCTGTACATCGGGCAAGTGGAAAAGGTCATTCCCTCTGTACTGTCTGACAGGCATTCACATAGACAACAGTGACCGCCAAGCAAACCTAAAGGGAGAATTCTGAGCAATTTACAATCACTGGCTTACAATCCCTCCACATCTGTCCCCCCATCAACACAGGCTTCTAGCCAGTGGTTGACTGCCCGCCACTGCGCCGGGCTGAGAATTTCACCGGTTTGATATCTGAACTGATCGCCATGACCACAATTAGCAAGCGGGAGGGGCTATTAGCACTACCAAGCTGTTGTCCAATCACCAGGCTGTGAATTTATTCTGGCTAGAGCCCTGCAACAGTGCATCTTTCATGCTGCTGATAATTAGCAAGCGGGTGCACACCCCGCACACTCCACCCCATCACCGATACCACACTTTGAGTTTTTTGCTCTGGCTAGTTCGCTGCACTACAGTATTATTTCCCCAGAATTTGCAATCTACCACCAGGCATGGCCAGTGTGATTCACAATGTGCACGCACAATCCCCCGACAGTCCTGTTCACACTGGATTTTACAGGACAAAATAGTGACCAGCATGAAACTGAGGGGAAGTAGAAGGAAAAGGGAGCTCAAAGGACAATTTTGGGCTTCCTATTAAACATGAAATCCCAGGAGCTCGTCTTGTTTCTTGTCTTCGTAGACTCACAATGATAACACACTGATGTGCTGCTTAAGGAATGTTTACTAACAATAGCTGCAGGTAAACATGCATCTTATTTTCAGAGCATCATAACACAGACTAGAGGGATCCACACTCTCCATTGCCATCAGATCACATGGTCCAGGTGCCTTCAATGACCCGTAGGACCAACCATTATCAGAGAATATTACACACATAATATTATCCAACTGTTCACTGTCACTGAATTAGCAAGCTGGCACGGCATTTAGCATTAGCTTGGCTGAAAATTTTCACCACTGCTCCACCACTGCCCCGGTTACCCACAGTGTGCCTCAAGGTTCTGTACTTGGAGCCCGTCTCTTCACCATCTACATGCTCCCCCTTGGTCAGATCATCTGCCGCCATAGTCTCTGCTTCCATTCCCATGCTGCTGAAACACAACTTTATTTAAGTACCAAACCAAAGATTTTTGTAACTCAAGTCTGAGTTAACACTAGAACTGCAGAGGATGTCACTCTGACCCCGTACAGAGGAATAACAGTGATGGTGGCACGTCAGGGTGCCTAGCAACATGGATTCACACATTTTGGTGTGAAGGGTGCTGTAACATGAGCCGCAGTGAGCTACATGTGACTGATAGATAAAAGGTGACTAATTACTCATCAGAACAGGTCAGAACAGGGTCCTTGTGTGACAGATCATGTGGAGAACCAAGCAGGTCGCTTGTGCAGAGGAAGTATAGCTGAACTGAGCAGAGAGTCCAGAGTGTGGCGAACTAATCCGAGCAAATAGAGTGAAATCCGGAGCGGAACTGGGAGGAGGAGCAGAGCGGACGTTGGATAAGAGGCTGCAGGTTGGTGAGGAGGCGGTGGTGTGGACAGTGTAATAACCTCATTCTGTTCTTATTTTAATGTAACACCACCGTTATCAGAACTCATTGTTAACTTCTCCATAATGTTCTTCTACGATAATGAAGCTGTTCAGATGTGTTAGCTGCTGTGCTGTTTATTAATTTATTCAATACATATTTACATTTTATGGTCTGTAATGAAATAATCTGAATCATTTAGAAAACCCCTAAAACCTCATCCTAAATACTTGTTTTATCAAATGTTATTTGACCAATCAGCTGTAGCCTGAGGTTAGCCCCAACGAACCTAATTAACACACACCTTGTAGAAATGTGCAAGGAAACCTGATTTGTTGTACTCATGCAGGAAATGGAAGTTTTCTTGTTCCTTTCTTTCACAATAAAAGGCCCTGACCTAAATACATTTTTTTTACTTTCATTACTTGAATAAAATAAAAGAGCAAATATGAACCTGCATTAAACCGTGCTGTAAAAGTCACACTAACATATTTTTATCAGGACATAAGTGTACAGGTGTGTGCAGCACACAGACACACACACACACACACACACACACACACACACACACACACACACACACACACACACACACACACACA
>JAVDPK010001923.1:48672-70322 GCA_034780415.1 Cichlasoma orientale
GTGTGTGTGTGTGTGTGTGTGTGTGTGTGTGTGTGTGTGTGTGTGTGTGTGTGTGTGTGTGTGTGTGCGCGCATGCGTTCCCCACCTGCATTGGCCTTGTTGAGTAGATCGGCCAGGTTGACCACACCCCCCTGAATGGCAGGTATTCCCTGGATGATGAACTGCGGCTGGTTGGTGGTGGTGCTCGTCTCCACGTTCATGCTCACCTGGTTCATGCTCACCTGGTTCATGTTGACCTGGTTCTGCATGCCCTCCTGTACGCACACAGAAGAATTTACAGTGGCTGTAGACCTAGTACTGCTTTGTGCTCCTCTAAACTGCTGCTGTTTATAAAGTATGACAGATCCATCACCCTGATGCTCACAGCTGCTTAAAGGAAAAATCATGCTGAACTAAAGCCAGACTTTCAGACTGTAGCTGTGTCCAAATTCAGGGGCTGCATTTTTAGGCCGATCACGTCACATCGAGACGATGAAGGCAGTCCAAATTCAAAGACTCCTCCAAATGAGGTCGATAAATGCGTTCTTCTTTTCCCCGAATTTGAAGGATGGTCGGGTGTATCCTTCGTGGCCTACCAGATCCCATCAAAGCATAATGGTGGAGGAGAGCAGCCATAAAGTTTGAAACATGACAAAATAAACTTTTAAGATGTTTTCAGGCGAGGATGTAAATGAGTAAACCTCAAATATTTGCTTAATTTATCAAGATATCACTTAATTGCAAGAAGTGCTCTGATGTTTTCGGGCTGTCCGTTGTTGCTGCTCTACCAGCAGCTCACCTCGCTAGCTGTCAGCTGACCGGGCGATCAAAGCTCACTATTCCCGGAGAGAACGCCCGACTCCCGGCCTTTTCCACGCCCCGCTGGCTTTCACCGCTGAGTGGAAGTTAAACACCGATATAACTCACTCAGATCTCTAACAGCTGATATTTGGTTTATTTCAGCGTTTCATTTGTTCCTGAGAAAAATCAGTTTGGCTAAAATTAAAGTTAAGCTTCATAAATGGATAGTTTTATTCAACATTAATGTCTTTCTAGAGAGCTGTTAATACTTTTGGAAATTAATCATTCACTCAGCTGTATCCTTTAATGTTGAAATGTGTTATGTTTGTTTTAACAGCTTATTTTGAATTAAAAACCACAAAAATAAACTAGAAAAAAGGAGCAAAAGTTCGGCTCCATTGTAACAGCTGCTTTTCCACAGCTGTGCTTCGCATTGCCACGGTTGCTAGGCAACGTGGGCGATGCTGAGGTGAGGGCAGCGACGCAGATATGAAGGCTAGACCGTCCAGTTTCACAGCCGCTCACTTCTGGCCTTTGCGGTCTTCGTGGGCTGCGAAGGACCCGGCCTACACAGACCGGGTCCTTCGCAGGATTCAGCCCCTGAATTTGGACACAGCTTGTGACTCTTGGAGGGGCTGTAAAATTTATTTGGTTGCACTTTTTAAGAGAGATGAATGTGTTTTTCAGCCCTCAAGCAGATACCTCCTGTACTCATGAGATTTTCCCACAGCATTTCACTGGGGAAAACTGCCTCCATCCTTCTCAGCGCTCTGTAACAATGTGAGCTTCATCCCAGCCTCTCATCTGCATACCTGGAGACATTTACCTGCCCGCACTGTCCTGTGAAAGATCCTCTATATTATTAGTTTGGAATGATGATTCATTCCTGGGAGAAAAAAACTGAACTGAAGATTTGCCAGCAAAGATAATTTGGTTTTGGACAGAGGATCGACCGGTAGAACAAAGAGCCTGACATCTCTGATGATCACCCTCTGTGACAGAGCAGAGCTGCAGTTCTGAGTGAGACACACTGAGGAGCTTCTGGCAGCAGTTATCTTCACGTGTCTTACGTTTTGCTCTCTATAGAACAAACATGTCTGTGATGCTTTCTGTCAGACTCAAATATTTCTTAGAGAGTTTCCCTGTAAGCCTCCGTGCCCCCCCCCCCCAAAAAACAACGTGTGAGGTGTTCGTCTCACCTGCAGCAGCAGCATCAGCTCTGTGTTCTGGATGTCCACGGCGATGTCAAACGGCGTCTTGTCAAACTTGCTGAGCGCGTGCACGTCGGCGCCGTGCTTGATGAGCGTCTCGGCTACGCTGTGGTGCCCGTGCTGAGCCGCCCAATGCAGCGCCGTCATCTTCAGCATGTCTTTAGCATTGATGTCTGCACCGTTCTGAAAGGCAGTTTCAAACACGTCAAATACTCGCAAAACACTCAAAGAGCCACACTTTCAGTTCTTCTTTAAATTTACATTTCAGCCCTACGTTTCTACACACGAAACCGTCCAATGAACAATGAGCACCTCTTACCCGGACCAACAGCTCCACGATGACTGTGTGTCCCTCTGCAGCAGCCATGTGCAGCGGGGTCCGGTCCACTTTAGTGCGGGCGTCTCTGCTCACGCCAGCCCTCAACAGGACGTCGGCGGTGGAGTAATGGCCATGCTGAGCAGCCAGATGGAGCGGGGACGTCCCGAGCTGTAGGCGAGTTACGTAGAGTGAGGAGGAGTCAAAATAACTTTTATTTCAGTTTCCTATCCTCAGGTTTATATTCTGCTATTAACTCCATAAAAATACAGAACTATAGGTGGAGTCTCACCCAGTCAGTGGTGAACGGTGCTCCATTGGCCATCAAGTTTCGAACCTCATCATCCTGACCTTTCCGAGCCGCCTCCAGCAGCCGCTTCCCCAAATCAACCAGCGACATCTGCTACAAAGAGGGATCAACACAAATGATCAACAACACACTTCCTGCAGCTTCACACACAAGCTCGTGTTTTTAGGTAGCACTGGCTGATGCTGCAGTGCTTCCATCCAGATACACCAGCATGTTGGCAGCTTAAGGTGATGCCACAGTGGCCCTGTCCATCCTCTATATACAAGTTTGGGGGGTGGGGTTGGGGTTGCAATAGAAACATTAATCTGCCTTTACTTCGTATTTTAATATCAACTACTATAAAATGCTTCTTCTGTGCAGAAAACAAATAAAAATAAACGCTTCCTTTCAAACCAAACCTCACTCAGTCTGTAAGATTATTAGCCTCCTTCAAACTACAATAAAAATAAAGTTTTTATCCAGTATTGTCCATCATCAGGTTTCCACTGTGGGTCTGTCGGCCTCCCTCCTCGCCGCTCGCTAACGTGAAGCTAATGGCTCGGTGTCCATTATCGGACATGGCGATATTTACCTTCCTCTGTCGATCAACTAAAATTAACTTTAAAGTTATCCGTTTGTAATTGTGTACCAAGCTCAAATGTGGGGAGCGTTTTCAAAGAACACCTACTCATGTGTAGTTGATGAACTGGTCTTAAAAAATAAAAAAAAAGCAGAAAACAAGAAAAACCTACGTGTGTCCGATAATGGATTCAAAGCTGCGAGGTTCGCACCGCTAACAAAGTGAACTACAAAACCCTGCTAAAGTGCCATCGGAGGGCGGTTATTTCAAATTCCCGGGGCTCATGTGCACGGACTGTGAGGACTTAAACTGGACGGGATGCTTTTATTTAACGGTAACGGCGTCCCTAGCCATGTCCGACAATGGAACCCGGGTCGTTACACAGCACTTGTGATTGCGAAACAGCGGAGAAGGACGAGGTATCTCCCCGCGGCCGAGAGGCCATTTTAGGCACCTTCACGGGCAGAAAAAGTCCGCCATGAGCCGCGTTGCCCCGCGCACCGTCTCCGGCCTTTTATCCGCCACCTTAACCACCGACACGGGCACAGGAGCACCGACAGGAAACCGTTTGATATTAAGTTGTTGGTTTTCCGGGGGAAGTCACACAGAAATTTCCTATTTTACACGCGGAGAAAAAACTACTTCCACATCCGGTTAAGTAGCGTCCTCGGAGCGCGCGCCGTCAAAACGCTCACCGGAGCATCGTGCGCAGGGACCGGCCACCGGTGCTGTTTCCCGTCTTTTAACGACACGAACTGAAAGACACAGGCGGCTTTCGTCCCGCCGCGGACGGCGGAGCGGCTACTCACCGGGTCCAGGTTTGTTGGGGCCGCGCTGCTCCTTGCCGCTAATGTTAGCACCGCTGCTAGCCGTCTCTCTGCGGGTGTGTGCGCGAGTTCTATGCGCTTTTATCGCTCCGTGCTGCGGAAAATGGACGCAGTCAGGCGCACACTTCAGAGCCGACACCAGACCGAACCGCGGACATCAGGAGCTCCGAACCCTGTCCGACTCCCGCAGTCTGTTTACGGCGAAAAGTTAGCGAGACGCGGCCGGATGGTGTGAGTTTAACCTTCAAAATAAGACCCTTCTCGGCAGTCCTGTGGTTTAAAGGATTTGTGAAGCCACCACGTTGCTTTCTGTAAGTTTTAGGACTGCGCTCGGCACTGTTTCAGAGATGTTCTTTT
This sequence comes from Cichlasoma orientale, assembly GCA_034780415.1. Lineage (NCBI taxonomy): Eukaryota > Metazoa > Chordata > Actinopteri > Cichliformes > Cichlidae > Cichlasoma > Cichlasoma orientale. Next base: position 53,033 of record JAVDPK010001923.1, read on the forward strand.
TCTGGTTAATGACGAAGTTTAAATGTTTAAATGTTTTCTGAAAATACTGAGAAAACATCTTAAGGTGAACTGTATTCATCTAATGTTGTTCAATGAACTGTCATGGCGTATGGTTTTCTGTATTACAAATAAAACCGTACATTAACCACATGGAAACGTTTGTAGATTTTTTTTCTTAAAATACAGGTAAAATCCACATTATGACTAATATAAAAGTCGCAGATGAATTTCCTAATCAGCAGAGTAACAGTCGCAGAGCTCCTAATCAGCAGAGGAAATGCAGCAGGAATCCCCAGCTGGACCGAACACTGTTTTATGTTGAAAGTCTTGATAGGAAGTGCGCTCCTTTTGAAGTCTGCAAGCTATGTTAGCAGTTAGCCTATACGCATGTAGGCTGCAGCAAGTTCAAATAAAGCGACTTTACCTTCTTATCTCGAGGTTCTTGGGACCGTACGCCTCCTGGCGTGGGTGGGATCCACACAGGTACGCTCACCTGTTCAGAACACTTTTTAAAAACACGTATTTTTAATGTTTTATGTGGTACAAAGATGGCGGCCCCGCGACACCGGAGGTGGAAGCCAGAGTGTGTTAACCTCCCAGGGGGCGGGTTCTCTGCCAGCGGATGAGAACAGACCTGAGGTCAGTTTGAACAGCGAACTCTTCCTCGGAATGCTGTGACGCCAGGATTGAGGCTGACCACAGATCAGCCAGCTGAAGAGGCGAATTCCCGCTTGTTTTGTTTAAAAAAAAAACAAAAAACGACGATTTGGAAATGTGTTTTAAATAAATTTTTGTACCACAGCTTTCCTGGAACTGTGTGCATATTTGGAATTAGCTCATTAAATATTTCTTAATAACAGTCCAATAAAGAGGAAACTGAGCAGCTAAATGTGATTCTATGACAGCACCTGAAGTGAAAAAGGAAGCTGGTAAACCTGTTTGTGTCCAGCTGCAGCTGCTGAGGTCATACAGGTGGGTTTGCATGGTTAGAAATGCCGGCTTTGGGGAGATTTCCCATTTTTATGGTTTTGTAGATGCTGTTTGAATGTCAGGGTGGGGCAGCGACTGGAGGTGTGTTAGCTCAGGTATGCCATGAGCGCAGATCGAGCAGTTTGGCTTCAAAATCAAAGCTGCAGCTTTTTATCAAATTAGTGGCATAAAAGAAGAAAACCACTTGGCAGTCAGATTTCTAACCAGTGCTGAACTCATATTTTTCAGACACAATTTGTTGTCAGGCCATAATGTGTTTAGTGTGAACAAAAAGTGACATTTGGAAAATGATCAAAGTTCTAGCCAGAAATAATTCAGAGCCTGGCTCCAGGGGTGTCAGAGGAGGAGGTTAGGGTTAGGTTCCCCTCTTGGCCGCCCACTTGCTGACTGTGGTGATAGCCAACCGCTGAATTCTCAGCCCGGCACAGCGGTGGGTGATCAGCCTCTGGCTAGAACCTGCAGATACTAGTTTAGGCATCAGTTTGCAGGGATCCCATCTTTCAAACTGTGGACCTTTGGGTTTATTCGATGTTCAGGTCTGTGGATTGCTGGATAAATGGTTGATATACCTAAACCTGCTGATCAGTCAGACGAGTGGACCCGGCGCCTCTGAAGGATGCACTCACATGTCAAATACACATTTGTATTAGTGCAAGTACAACAATGAAAACAGGAAATGCCTCCAAGTTATACGACCTCAGCAGTTCAGTGTTTTCTGGCAAAGGTGAGATGAACGTTTGTAATACAAAGATGGGGGTGAGGCCACAAGCCAGGGTACTCCTATTGCTGGTCCCAAACCTGGGTAAATGGGGAGAGCTACACCAGGAGGGGCGTCTGCCATAAAACCTTTACCAAGTCAAACATGCAGATTCAGGAATGAGATTTCCATACCAGCTCGATCGCAGCCCAGCTTAACGAGCGCCTCCAGTGCTGTTGGCCAACAGGGTGTTGTTGGAAACTGTGCTACTACTGGCTGAAGAGGAAGGTGTGTTAGGAGGCAGCTAGAGAGAAGGGAAGGTGAGAGTAGGGACTGACTGGTAAAGCTTGAAATGTGGTCTACATCCTCTGTCATCTGTGAATACAAATAAAGCTTTAAAAGCCCCTGTGTGGTCCCCAGGAGTCTTTTTTTATCAAGCAAAGAAACTGACGTGTCTGGTTCCTGTTCCCGTTTTTGCTCCGACTCACCGACCTTCACAACAGTCCTCTCACTACAAATGCAGATGTTTACCCTCAAAACACAAAGAGCAGTTCATGTATCGGTTAATCTGCAGGTACTAATTTAGAGCAGCTGTTCGCACGTGTTCCTCTGACTTCAGAATCCACACGAGGAGAAACGGCTCTTCAGATCAGCCTGCAGTGTCCAACACCTACTTTTTATTCTTTAAGTTCATTTTCCTGAAAATACTTTCACAATTATTTATTTCCAAGTGCACTGCTTTTACACGTTATGGAGTACTCGCCTGAGAGTACTGGATGTAAAACATGAATATTTCCTCCATTCTTCTGTACTGTAAACTTTATTCAGCGTGTGTGAACAGCTCTTAAATCACTGCATGAGGTCTGTTTGTCCCCGAAACACTTCAAACATCCTAAATGACCGTTTCAGGACTCGTTCCTATGGAGATGCTGAACATCTCGTGTTTCTCCAGGATCAGACGAGCTGCTGAAGCTTCAGGATCAACATGATGCACTTTAAAAGCATTCAGACTGCGGCTCCAGCTCAAAACTGGAAATTTTCTTCGATAATTCAATCAAAAAAAAAAAAAAAATCTGGCGCATGAAGGAAAACGGAAACTTCACTGAGTTTGGTAAATTAACACGAGGCGTTTTCATGACGAGTTCTTTTTATTCAGAGCATTTTAAATTATATGATCATGTGACTTTATTTCACGTGTTTATTGGCATCAATCAGTAAAGAAACTGGCGAGTAATCCTGGATATTTTTTACTGTTGTTGGCAGATGTGCAGGAGTTTGAGGCTCGATTACACAGCAACACAAATAAATAAATAAATACATAAACGTGGCAGACGGTGAGTTTGAACTGAGCAGCTGTGGAGAAAAGCAAAAAGGCACAAATGAAACAGAACAAAGTGTTTGAGCTCAACAGAAGTCCATTCACAAAGCAGCCAATTAAAGGCCTCTTCTCTCAACACTGATCACACGTTTCCCTTCAGTCCTGCAGGGAAACGTCGTCTCCGAGGGTTTCTCTAATCTTGTGTGTTTCCAGCTGCTCTCGTTCCAGATGTTTCACATCACGCCAGGTGAAAGGAAGTTATAGTTTTCACGTCAGAAATTAGAGAGCTCGGTCAGACCTGAACGCTTCAGAAGCTGCCTGAGAATCTGAGTTTACGCTTCCTGCACAGATTCGGCGACACTGAGCTGAAACGAGCTGGTGCTTCACAGTTCAGCAGAGAATCAAAGGGATCGCCACACACCGCACTTCCTGTTTCACCCGTTTTCCTGCAGGAAATGAAGGAAACTCTGAGATGAGAAGAGGCCTCTAATTTCTAACTCAAATTAACGCGACGTCCTGCAGTCACAGAGAGTTCACACCTCCCGTCTCTGTTCCAGTGTGAACACGATTAAAAGCAGCCTCACAATTTTTCTGAGTGATCTGGGGTCAGAGGTCAAAGGTCCGCTGGTTTCACAGCAGCAGGTCGGCGAGCAGAGCGTCCACGGCGGCGATTGGCGCTCTCCAGTAGTTGAAGGAGGAGAACTCAGACAGCTCCCCCTGCAGGAGTCAGACAGAATGACAAGCACCGCCTGAGTTTCAGTTTATGTCAGGTTTCTGCAGACAGGGCAATGCTAATGCAACGCTAATGCAACAGTAATGCAATGCTAACGCGATGCTAACGCAACAATTACTGAGCAAGAATCAACAAACTATCATATTTGAATCTAAAGGCTTCTAGAACTGTTTGACCTGAATAAAAATCCTGTGAGCTCGATTCTGGACTTTTTAAACTAACAGGACTCAGAGAGTCCGGAAAAATGGGATCCTGTCCAATCAGGTCTGCTCCACGACCGGCTGCAGGCTTTACTTTCAGCAGCAGATGATCCTGTGTTAACCTCACCTCTTCATCACGGCCCCACACCTCCAGCTTCTCCCTTCTTTTTCCACTACTGGCCGGCTGGCAGTCCATCAAACCCAGGTCCTCGAGCTCGGACAGGTCGAGCACCGGGATTGGCTGCCTCCAGAACAAGAAGGAGTCGTACTGGCTGCTTGATTTCTCCATCGTGTCTGAAACAAAACACAAAATCATCGTTTTCAGTGCAGATTTTCACCCTCTTCATCGGCTACACCCGACTGCAGCTAAAACCTCAACGCAGACTGAGCTGCTGCATCCACTCAGGACAGCCCGAGGACAGCCACGAGAGAGAGAAAACCAGAACCAGGACCAGGACCGGAGAGAGAGAAAACCAGAACCAGGACCAGAGAGAGAGAGACCTTTAACACACACTTTATTAAGTCAATACCACAATAACATTAAAAACCCAAACCAAAAGAAACCAACACATGCACACACACAACCCCCCTCAAAAACAAACAAACAAACAATACCACAGTATAATAATACTCAAAACCCCACAACCAACTTCCCATCCACCACGCTACACAGCACCCCACCCACAGCCCATACAGAAACAAAACCCTCAATGTCAGAGACCATATCATAATAAACCCTCTCCAGCTTCAAGCGTGCAGCAACCAGACCCCTGAACATTAGACTAACATCCACAGACCCCGTCCCTTTCATCTTATTACGTCTGGTTAGCCAAATGCTCATTTTTGCCTGGCCTATGAGGAAATTAATCAGACAAATCTGCCTTCGGTGTGACACAGAGAGAGACAGAGAGAGAGAGACAGACAGACAGACAGAGAACCAGGACCAGAGAGAGAGACAGACAGACAGAGAGAGAGAGAGAGAGAGAGAGAAAACCAGGACCAGAGAGACAGACAGAGAGACAGACAGACAGAGAACCAGGACCAGAGAGAGAGAGAGACAGACAGACAGAGAGAGAGAGAGAGAGAGAAAACCAGGACCAGAGAGAGAGACACACACAAAGGGAGAGAGACAGAGAGAGAGAGCGAGACACGACCAGAAAGAAAGAAAGAACACACCAGGGACCAAAGAGAGAGAGATGTCCTGGTTGTCTCGTGTGTCGCCGTTTAGAGATGTGAACGGGTCGGTGGTGCCGGGGGCTTTTGTTTAGGACTACCCCCCGCCGCCCGTTATTTTTGTGGGCCAGCTGAGGTCCTGAAACAGGACCCTGATCATGTGGTCTCAGTAGCTGAAATAAGCCTTCATCCTGACCCTTCATGTTATTCCTGCTCGTTTTATTTTCGGTCCTTTTTATTCCTGGACCCGGATCATAAACCCGGATCCTGTAACAGGTCCGGACCAACACCAAATTTACAACGACCGACCAGTGCGTCCACAATTAAAGTAATAAGTGACTGATTATGGGTCTCAGCTGCAGACGCCTCAAGATGCTGTCTGAGGCGTTGGCCGGTGCGCAGGCGCAGAACAGACCGACAATTATAGACCTTAAATCTGAACAAAAAATTATAACCGGATAAATAACCGGATATATTTAAACACGTTGAAATTAACGCCGTTATTTTTACACGAGTCGGCCTCATTGTAACATCTGGCTGCAGCTCCATCTTTAACCGGCACACATTTAAACTGCAGATTCACCTGCGTGTTCACTTGTTTGTTTACCTGTTTATTTACCTGCGTGTTTCCGGTGTAGGACTGAGATCTCCGCTCTGGTTTCTGCTCTTTGTTCTGTGGATTTTCGGTACCGGGATCAGCCGCTGCCGCTCCGCCGCTGCAGGTTAAAATAAGCTGTGCGCCTGCGTCAAACCTACTTTAATGCACACCTAGACTTCCGGTTACTGATTTCACAATAAAAGTCCAAGAATGGTTTGTTTATTGCTACATTATTATTATTATTATTATTAGGTTATTATTTATTTAGATGGAGCTATTTTTTATTTTATTTATTTATGTATTTTGTTTTTATATATTAAGGATTTATCCTAAACAATTCAATTATTTTTTTAAGATTTCATTTACTTACATTTTTTCCTTCTGTTATTTAGCCTAAAACGAATCCTTGTTATTTAGAAAGTATACAAGTATAAATAAATATGTATTACAGCTCCTTTATTATTATTAGCTTATTATGGGGGGGGGGGGGGGGCCCCCCGCCCCCCCCCCCCCCCCCAGGTATCAGAGGTAAGAGGCAGGATACACCCTGTACAGGTCGCCAGCCTGTCACAGGGCTAACACAGAGAGACAGACAACCATGCACACTCACATTCACATCTATGGGTAATTTAGAATCACTAATTAAACTAACCCCAGTATGTGCATGTCTTTGGACTGTGGGAGGAAATCGCAGTACCCGGAGAAAACCCACCAAACATGGGATTCACACAGAGAGAACCCAGCCAAGGTGGAATCAAACCTAGGACCTACTTGTTGTGAGGCAGCAGTGCTAACCACCACACCACTTATTGTTTAAAATTGTTAAAGAAAATATATTAAAAATATTAACAATCTAATAAAAATAAAAGTTGTGTTTTATGTTCTTTAAACTGAACTTTAATAACTGAAATTGAAGGTTTCTTGCGCATGATAGTTTCCCTTTATTTTGAAAGAAATGTCAGTTTCCGGTATGTTCGTCTCACTGTGAAAACTTGACCTCATACGCATGCACACACGCAGACACACACACACACACGCGTGCACACACACGCAGACACACACACACATGCACACGCAGACACACACACTTACACACACACGCGCATACATGCAAACTTTATTGATCATTATTGATAAATTCAAAGTGGCAGAGTGACCCCTGACCCTAAGTGAAGCGTGACTCACAGCTCCTGAAATAAAGATCAGTCTGAATCACATAACCATTTCTCCGGGTCCTTCACGCAGGCACAAATCTATCCGGTGGTGCTGAAAGACAAACAGCTAAAATCTGCAGTTTGGTGCAGAGACGTCTCTTCAGCCCTTTGTTGTCTCTGCGGTGTTTTTTGCGTGACCGGCTGCTATGATGATGCCCGTCGTGCTGCAGGGGGCGCTCTCTGCCTGAATTTGCCCCCAGAGGGAGGAGACGGGCGGAGATGAAGGCTGTGGAGCAACAGAGGATGGATTTCCTGGTTGGAGCCACACCTCAGACTGAGAGAGGCTCTCAGAGCTGCAGCTGCTTCATTTCAGCCTCTGCTGTCGCTGCTCCGGGGTGAGTCCGCTCCTCCTTTTACTGCTTTTACTCCTCTTTCTGCTTTTTCTCATCAAACTGAGCCTGAACGCAGAGCAGAGCAGGACTCAGTGTGACCCGGGTTAAAATGGGAGACAGTGAGCTGGAGTTAACAGGTCGAGCTGAACAAAGGTTTGTCTGTGAATGATTAACAGAGGACAGGAGTTTAACTGAGACTCTGTGGCTCTCTGTCCACATACTTTTGGCAGTCCTGCAGCTGGTTTCATGTGCGGCTTTGGGGACCTTTGGTGCCTTCAGGGGACCTTCAGTCTGCTGATTTCTTTGACCTTCATGTTTTAGTCTCTCCAGGCTCAGAGTTCTGGTTCCTTCAGGGGACAAAAGACCAGATTTACGTTGTGAATCAGGTCTCAGGACACACCAGTGTGTGAGGTCTGCCTTGCTGGGAGTGCTCAGTGTCACATCATGAACCTGATTTCTCTGTGTGGTTAGCTTAGCTTAGCCTAATGGCTGGACACCAGCCTCAGAAACCTGCTGCATGCTGCAGAATGAGGCATTCAGTTAGTTTGAAGTAAAATCTGCAGATTTCTGACTGGACTCTGGTAGCGGACGAGTTAAATCTGTAGGTGTCTGACTGCAGAGTCATAAACCTGCAATTTAAACTGTTTCTGTTTTAGACCAAATTTTGCTCAGAAATCTGCAGATTTCTCTTTTTTTCCTTCCAGGTAAATCCAGCCAGAAACATTTTACAGGTTCTGTCCTTCACTCTAAACTCGGCGAGTTGCTCGTTTTGCAGTCAGGTTTAAGCAGACTGAACACTGGTGTAAAACTAACGGTGTGTGTGACCTGAGTGTGTCTGAGTTTGGTGCAGAGGAAGAAACAGTCAGATCTTCAGGTTTGAAAAGGTTTCAAATTTATTCTGGTATTTTGAGCTGGAGGTCCTTCACACATTTCCAGCAAACAGTCGAGCGCAGAAAGTAAAAAATCTGTAAGACAACGCTTCAGCTGAGTGTGGAGGTTAAAGGTCAGAGGTCACAGGGTTCAGACTGACTGCTGTAGCTGTGAGGACGAGGACGGAAACTGGGAGACAAAAATAGAGCTCCCTCCTCCTCCTCGTCCTCGTCCTTGGCTGCGATGGAGTCCGCTGGGGTTTCTGGGTTTGAAGTGTGAGGATCTGGCGTGGCTTTAGAGGAAGGAGCGTCTGAAACACTGCGAGGCTCTGTTCTCTCTGTGCTGCCTTCACACGCATCGGGACATTTAAAAAGCCCTGAAGCTCCACTGCAGTGCACATGAGCACAGATAAGGCGTCTCTCTGCGAGCAGCAGCGGCTGTGGGAGCTTCTTCAGGGCCTTTGGTTTTGTTTTTCTCGGTAAATCTGTGGGCAGTTCAAACGGGCTCAGTGGTGCTGAGATGTGACTTCGCCCTCCTGGCAGATGAGCCGGTTAGTGCCGTTTACCGCGGCTCTGTGTCGGTCCGATCTCAGTCTGACTCCTGAAGTCTGGATAAGCTGCAGACGTTTGTCACATCAGCACCCCGACAGGTCAGGGTTGGTCTCTGCACGGCTGGTTTCTGGTCTGTGCTCAGTACAGATTCTGGAGGCTCTGTGTCACCTTTGTTCGAGCTTCTCGTGATCTTCAGCTTGTTTCTGGTTAGATTGTGGTTCTCTTACTCATTGCTGCTCATCCACATGTGAAGCCGTGAGTTGGCAGGACTTTGGTTTGTGTGCAGTCGGGTCGGGTCGAGCGGCAGTGATGCATCATCAGCTGTCACCCCTGTGGCAGCTGCACGCTGCACTGAGCTCATCCTCCGGCCGGTCAGACCGCTGCAGACGTGTTTGGGTCCTCGTCAATGACTCTGAGCTTTTTGGGACTCCGTCCGTGTGTTAATGCTTTGTGGTCCTGAAGGTCTCGGAGTCTTGTCATGCTGCAATCGAGATTCTGATCTGGTGTACGAGATAAAATCTGTATCTGGGAGCTGTTTGTGTTTCCAGGCCTGAAACGGTTAATGTGACGTTCCTCTAACGGTAATCTGAAATGAGTGCGACTCCCTGAATGTTGACCTGACTTGTTCCTCTGGACGTGTTGGGACACCAACATCCTGTACAGACACACCGAAGTTAAAATAACACGCTGGTCGATACTGAGGCCAATATATGTACTTGTTTTTCTCGTTATGCATCCCTTTCATCGTCCAGGGACACAAAGACAAGTAACTGACCTGTTTTTTTAACCCTTCATTGCATTTACCCTGAGAACAGGAGAGACAGCAGATAAGCATCAGCTGATGATAATCAGGCATTATGATTAGCGTTATTTGGCGTTTTTGCTTCAGAAGTGAGATACTTTCAGTGAACTTCCAGTTTTTTTGTTTGTTTTATTTCTGGAGGCTTATTGTTGGATTCCAGATTATTTAGTAATGAGCAGTAAATAATTCAGTTTGAGCTCGAGGCTGCTGTCAAAGCCCGATAACGTTCCAGCGACTTCAGATGCTAACGCTGCAGATTTCATTATAGATTTTTAACATTAGCGAAAAAGAACCAAACAATTTAAATTCCCAACATTTCACAGATCGTTTGCTTTTTTAGACGTGTTTTATATGAGTAATTTTATTTTTGAATGTCCTGTATACATGTTTAGCTTAGCTTAGCTTCGCACAGAAAGTGGAAGCAAGGGTTAAGCAGGTAGCCTAGCTTCATTAAAGGGTAGAAAACTGACAACAGCTGATGTCGATAATAACAAACAGAACAAATTTTTTTTTTTGTCTGAGGAAAATGATTTGAAATCAGTCACCAAACTGCAAACTTTAGCTGCTAATAAGCTAACATCTCGGATCTTTCTAGCTGGGATGTTAGCCAGCGACAGCTTGACTTAACGTCTGTAAACAGCTGGTTAGATTTGAAATGATGGATCAGCACAGACAGCTGTGACTCTGGTTTCAATCATGTTTTTTTTTCATTGAACAATTAAAAGAAAACGCTGCAGACCGCCCTGCACGTCGACCTCCGACCCGCTGACGGGGGAAGACGCTGGCCTGAGCTGCGTCGGTGTGACGCAAACCTGAAAGCGTTAAAACATGCGAGTCGACCGGGAAAGAAGCCGGAAAGTTTTCCCATTAAATGAATGAAAAGCGCTCATTGTGAGGCCGCTCGCTCTCTGCTGGCCCTGTTCAGCCGATGCTCATAAAGCCGGCTCAGATATTTTCTGTTCATGAGGCTTCGTCGCTATTATTTTATGTTTCCTTGATCTGACTGATTATTTAAGCACAGAGGACGGAGCCGGCCTGTGGTCACAGAACCTGAAAGTGTTAATGTGAGCTCAATATTCAGTACTTCCAGAATTTTATTCGTCTAAAGTGAAACAACCCTGATTCCAGGAAAGCTGGGACGCTGTGCAAAAATGTAAATAAAAATAGATCTCCAAATCTAATAAACCCGTATTTTATTCAGAGCATAGAAAACACATTAAATGTTTTATGAAAAATATATTTGATCATTTTGTGTTTGATGGCAGCAACGCGTCTCAGAAAGTTGGGACGGGAGCAGCAAACAGCTGGAAAAGTTTAGTGGTCAGAAAAGAAACAGCTGGAGGAACATTTTACCGCTAATCAGATTAGCTGATCACAGGTCAGTGACACGATTGGGTCTGAAAAGAGCATCTTAGAGAAGCAGAGGGTCACCAGTCTGCAAAAACCTGCATCTCCAAACTGTGGACAAGTTTCAGAATAATATCCCTCACTGTAGAATACTTTGAATATCTCATCACCTACAGTAATAATATCATTGAACAATTCAGAGAATCTGAAGACATATCTGTGGACAGAGGAAGGAAAGGGCCGCACATCAATACTGGATAGCCGTGATCTTCGGGCCTCAGGCAGCGCTGCACAGCTCAGCGTGCCATCCACACATGCAGGTCAAAGAAGAATCTGTGAGCTGATCCAGAAACAGCGCCACCTTCTCTGCGCTAAAGCTCATTTAAAATGGACTGAGGCATAATGGAAACTGATCTGAGGTCAGATGGCTCCATACATGGACTAAAGAGCAGAGGGACCATCCGGCTGTTATCAGCGCTCAGCTTGCCTCTCTGATGGTGCTGAGGTGCAACAGTGGAGATGGCAGCTGGCACATCTGGAAAGGCTCCATCAGTGCTGAAAGGTGTTTCAGAGCAGCACGCGCTCCCATCCAGAGACGTCTCCTTCAGGGAAGCCCTTCATATTTCAGCAGGATGATGCTAATCTGCATCCTGCAGCTATTCCAGCAGCACGGCTGCAGTCCAGACCTTTGACCAGCTGAGAACATCTGGAACATCCGGAACCAAAAACAGCTGCTGAGCAGCTAGAATCCTCTATCAGACAGAACGGGACAACAATCGTCTCCCAAAGTCCAGCAGCTGCTCTCCTCAGTTCCAGATGTTTACGGGCTGATGTTAAAGCAGAGGGGAAAACGACACAACACATCGCACACATCTGATGCTTTATTCTTTCTTTACTTACAGATGTGTAGTTCATTCATAGAAAGTTTAATGGTGACACTTTGACAGCGAGTGGAAACTCCTCAAACTTCTGCTACTGTCTGGAAGCCCAACAAGTTCCTAACAAGGAGGAAAAAATGGAGGATTGGACATTATTTTATATTCTATAAAAATGCACTTTACTGCTGCAACAGTTAGATCAGCCAGGCAGTCCTACATCTCCCAGCTGATAACCAGTCAAATTTTTCTTTTCATTAATTAACTTCTCCAAAACTGTGGCAATGGAATTTCTTTCAGCAATTAAGTGTGACAAGTTTGCTTCTTTCTACAAGAACAAAGTTTCTAATATTAGAAGTAATATCTGAGCCTCTCGTAGTCATTTATCACAGATCAGATTACTGCCGCCAGCTCAGCGTGCACATCCTCACCTGTAAACTCTAAAGATTCTTCTGTTTCTCTTAATGTGCTGTAATCACAGCGCTGCTCAAGAAAAATCACCGAGATCCACTGCTAATTAATAATTATAGACCGATTTCAGGTCATCAGCTGCAGATCTGTGAACTGTTCCAGAATCAGATCTCAGGGTGCTGAGGGTGCTTTCAGTTGCTGTGGTCCTGCTGACCTGAGGTCAGTTACAGCTGTGTCTACATAACGTATTTTATTTCTTTGTAAAGTTTTGGTTTGATGTTTTTATTGCCTTAAAGGCTACAGACCAACATTTTTTTATGTTTTTATCTTTTATGGAAAGCACATTGAGTTTGCATGGAATGAAATGTGCGGTAAATAAAATTGACATTAACAATATTATGAACATGCAGACACGCTGGTTTGAGTGTTTTTATAGTTATTTGGCCCTGAATGGAGAATATAGAGAATATTTTAATCAGTTTTTATTAGTTTCTGTCACCAAAGATGGGAATTTATTTATTCGCCTGTTTTTCAGCTCTGTTCACCTTCCTCTGTGTAATGAGGAGGCCCTCATATTTTTCCTTCTTATCAGCTAAGATAAGCAGCAGCAGCAGGAAGTGAGCGTCTGAGTTTAGAAAGGAGGAAGTGAAACCAGAAAGCAGAAAATAAAACACTTCACTCTGCCTGTTATCTAAGAATTCAGCTCTCAGAGAAGACTTTAAACCATTTACCTCAGCTTAAACACAGAGTCGGGTGTCATCGGCATATTGGAGTATTTTTAATCCTGAAATTTTATGATGGTTAAAGAAATAAAACTCAAATGAATTAATGAAGGAAAAAAGAAATGTGGGAATGGAAATATGAAAATGAGCCAACTGCTGGTAACCAAACCAAAACAGAGAAATAATATAGAAATATTGTATTGAACATTTTTTTTAAATTATATTATAGACTGGATTATCCGCACATGATTACGAGGGTGGGATATTTATATTAAAGCAGGAAATACTGAGGTCAGTGTATGTACAATTAATCTCTGTGAGCCAGAAGTGCTTCAGATTGAATACAGATTGATGTTTGTGTGTGTCGCACATTCTTTTTATGTCATCATACAAAATCGGAAATGCTGTCAATGTTTTTCTACATTAGAAAAAGTGAGCATCTGCCCCTCAGCAGGTTTCCAGGGGCTGGCCAATCAGAAGAAAGTCCTTTAGGAAGGCCTTAAAGAGATAGGAGCTCAATCAGAAACTGAGGACTGAGGTTCAGTGTCAGAAACAGAAGGGTTACTTAGATCTATGAGCTCCTCAGAGATACTGTAGTAGAGTTCAAGGATAAAAATACAGAGTTGTTTATTAGTATGTATGCAGGAGAGATTATTCACCTTTAAAATAATGACTCAGGAGGACACGGTTCCAGAAACAGTGGCTGGTGTGTTGGTTGTTCAGCATACGAGGGACTAAATCATTAAACTTCAGGCTCGATCACTTCCAGATATTAAAGCTGGTAAAACGAGTCACCGATCAGAGGTCAGACTGTTCAGCAGACATCTTTAAATAAAGTTTTCTTTGCTGTCCTCTCTCAGCTGATTAAAGTGTGATCATGTGACCTGCGGGCCATCGTCCCACAAAGACAAACAGGTCGTTGTTGCTGTTGTTTGTTGGAGCTTCAGCTGATTCAGCCTTCGGGCTGATGAATGTTCAGCTGATGTCAGATCAGGAGGTCAGCGGTGACGATGATCACATGATGTCTGGGGGTTAGTTTCTGTTTGTCTCAAAGATTTTTAAACTGTTATGATGTACGATGAAATCAGTAAACAGGATGGAAACTCTGTGGTTCACTTCCACCTCAAACTTCCTCACATGAATTAAACAGACTCCGTTTCACTTCCTAAATTCAGACCTGCAGCAGCCGGACCTTACCACCTGCAGACAGATGGGGAGGAAGAAGCTGTTTTTCCTCCTCACACTGACATCATGTGACAGAAATTGTGCTAACAAACCCTGAAACTCACACACAGTTCGAACATCTTGAGCTGCTCGCATTAAGCCTTTCATTCCCTCCTGCAGGCAGTCTGAGCACCTCCCACCAGCGTTTGCGTTGACATTTGATTTTCATTTATTTTCAGTCAAAGTTTAGTTGTTAGCTTTAACCACAAAAGAAGAAAAATATAAATCCACTTTTCCAAAGTGAAATTTTAGTCCAGATTAAAGCCGTGCATCCACCCTGACCTCCTGTTGATTTCACATCATTCATCCACAGAAACCTCTGAGCTTCCTGCAGCAGAGGTCCCGTTTGTCCCCTCAGCCCCGGGATCAGTGATCCATGGCTGTGGTTGGAGGTCACCGAAACTCAGGCTGCATCCAAACTGTGTTCAGAACCTGCACAGTTAAGGAGGTTCTGCTGGAGCTCATCTGTCAGACTTTCAGATGAAGCATCTGGATTATTTCCAGCTGACGTTTATAAAAATCCAGAATCTGAGTCTTAGTCCAAACGCAGTGTTTGTTCCTGACTTTTAGGGTGTTTGAGGTTTTGTGTAGCTGCTATACGAGGGATTAAACCACCTCAAGGCTGTTGAAGAGAAGCTGAACTTCGCTTGGTGTGAAGACTTCAGGAGAGTCCCGTTTCCTGCTGCTCGGTCAGGATGAAACATGATGTAAACGTAATCATTTGATTCACAAAGAAGAATGCAGGAAGTCCTCTTTGGGCCTCCTTCAGGTGTCGGAGCCGCAGGCTGAATTCCTCTCTGCTGATCGGGGTGGATGTGAAGCGTGAAGCTACATGTTTCTGGCCTCCACATTCTTTCCTTATCGTCTGCTGAAATGTGCTGGACGGACTCCAGAGCAGGAACTTGCTTTAACCCTGCGTGTAATCAGGAGCTGAACCCGACTATCTGCATCCAGGCAGCGTTTAAATTTAGAGCTGACGTCACTTCATCACAGACTGGCGGGCTGAAGGATGTCCGACGCTGCAGACCAGTCTGCGGTCCTCTGCGGGGTCATTCAGTGTTTTTAGCTCTAGGAGAAGTTAGAAAAGTTTTATTAATCTAAAAGCAGCTCGTGTCTCAGTGCAGCCTGAAAATCAGTGTGTTTGTGTAGTGTTTCAGATTTCTGTAGATAAAAGCAAACAAATGTTTGGGTTTGTTTTTTTGCAATGAAATTATGATTTAATGTTTTAGAGTTGAAGTGCTGTTAATGGTCTTTTAAATGTGTTGGTACAAATGACAGTATTGCAGTATTGTGCAGCACTCTGCTCAGAGACTTTATTGTGTTTCATTAAAGCAGTCAGCTGGTAGTCTGTACCAATGGAACTAAAGCTGAAACTAAGTGTGAAAAAACACTAAGCCCCCCAACTACAGCAAAAGGAAAAAAAACTATGATAACTGGTCTGTAAACATCCCACCGGAGGGGTCAAAGGTCAGATCTGAGTGATTTAATCAACATTTAGAGTCAAGTATCAGGATCAGTTTGTTTCATCTTAAAAACAGAGAGAGAGGAACGCCCAGAAACACACAAAAGTGTGTGTGCGCGTGTGTGTGTGTGTGAGAGAGAGTTTGGACCACACCCAGTGTTTAGTCATGCTTGATGTGTTTCCCGTGTTGACGTCTCTGAGGGTTTGGTTCCCATGCAGCTCGGTGACACAGTGTGTTCCTGTTTTCCGGCCATGTGAGGAATGCTGAAGGACGTTTTGGGAGAATTCTGGGTGATCTTTGGGTTTCAGACGCTGTTGTAATCTCAGTTATTTCGTGGTCATGTTCTTCATTCAGCACAGGTCTGAATATCTGCTGTTTCTGGGTCAGTTTTTGGGAGGTTTTCTCCATTTGTGCTGCTGTAATGACACCATCTGTCCAACATGTGACCTTTCAGAGTAAATTACAGTAACAACAGAATAAATACAAAAAGGTGAATGATTGAAATTACAGGTCATTCACGCTTTTATGTCTTAACCTGCAGAGCCTGAGGGTACTTTTCCTATTTCTGCACAACGAATTACTCAAAAACAAGCAAAAACCAAACTTTAAAAAAAAAAATCAAATATATTTGTTAAAGTTTTTGATATTTTCAAAATACAGATAAATCATATGGTTGCTGTATATAATTCTTCACCTGTGGCAGCCAGTGTGGTTCAGGTGTTCCTGTTGTTTTGTGTGCTTTGCCTACACTAAATAAATTTATCTGCAGGGATTTTCAAAATAAAGGAGATATTGTGATTGGACAAACAGGTTTAGTGTTACAGTGTAAAGTCCATTAATAGAGAATGTGTTTGGTGATAAGAAAGAACTTTATTGGACTGTATGTTTATCCAGTGTGAGATGTTTATAAGTGAGAAAAGATTATGAGAAAAAAAAACAGATTGCCAAAGATAAACTTTCACAATCAGAAGCTGGTTTCTCAACACCGTCACTCATCTGTGAACTCAGTGACTCAATGAAACTGTGAAATTCTTTTTCTTTGTGCTGCTAAAACTGTGGCATTACTCTAAAATCTGAATGGAAAATTATATCAATCATTAAAAACACCAAAAGATTAAATGAAATTAATTTAAACATTTAGAAATAATAAAAATAATTTCAAAAACATGTTTGTAATTTCTTTTTTTTTTCTGTCTTCACAGATCAAGCTGCAGCTTTGAACTCTGCACAGTCTGGATTTTAAAACAAATACTGGAGATTTTTATTGTTAGATTTACAGAATGAACACGTTTTTCTTTGCCTGCTGAAGAACCGCTCAGTTAATCCGTGGACATCCTGACTTGATTTTTCTTCAGTTTGAGGCGGGGTATATTTGGAGGGTTTTAGTCCTCTGAGTGTCGTCGTCGGTGAAGTTTTTGTCTGAATGCCCCAGGATTACCCTCAGGCTGTAGTTCCTCCTCCGGCCTGCAGGGCGGCAGCAGAAAGCAGCATCCAGCCGCTGGACAGACGGAGCGTCGGCATGAGCGACTTTTGGCACAAGATGGGCTGCTGCGTGGTGGCTAAACCACCGCCGGTGAGACAATTTAATTTCAATCAATTTTCATGGGAACCCCCCAGCAGCCTAGGTCTATAGGAGCATAACTAAGGGATGGTTCAGGGTCACCTGATCCAGCCTGATCTTAAAAATAGAGCTGGGGTCTGTCTCCTGAATCCAAACTGGGAGCTGGTTCCACAGAAGAGGGGCCTGAAAGCTGAAGGCTCTGCCTCCCA
>JAVDPK010001923.1:73553-94911 GCA_034780415.1 Cichlasoma orientale
CGCGCAGGCACACCTGCGCGGCTAAAAGCGGTAAAAGCGGATAAAAGCAGACGACGCTAAAAACACACTAAACGAACACACGAACTCCGGAACCCCGGACACGTCTGTTGTTAGGGCCAACAGATAAGCCACCTTCCCTAAAGAAGGCACATTCCGGACACCCGGACACACCTCTGTTGTTGCGGCCAACAGAGAAGCCACACTCCTCTCCACGGAGCAGGAGTCACACACAGCGTCCGTCTGCTCCACCTGGCCACACCTTACACCTGTTACGCTACTTCGCTACCTGCCGCTTTCTTTCCTGCAGCTCCCCTTCTGCCTCTCACTCACGCCACTTTATACCTACCTGTCTCATTACCTGAAGTAGAGACAGGTGGTTCAGCCCGTGCCGGGTGGCGAGAGTGAGAGAGCCTGCGATCCCCACGCGCACAAACACAATACGGCACGCAGCCGTAACACTAGGCAACGGCACCCTGACTGCCATCAGGTATCAGGATTAAATCCTTGAATCCACTGACAGACTCTACGCTGCTGCAGTGGGTCCTGGGTTCCTGCTGGTGCCGCATGTGGTGAGAGTATGCAGGCAGTTCCTGGAGGATGAAGGAATTGATGTTTCGGTCCATCCGATGCTGCCAGGTTGCACCTCAAACTATCCAGGAGCTCAGTGATGGCCTGGTCATGATCTGGGAGATCCCCCAGGCCACCATCTATCATCTCATTAGGAGCCCCAACGTTGTCAGGCATGCATACAACCAAACTCCTGAGAACCATTTAGAGTTCCTGCAGTGAAATTTCAGCTAAATGTTGCAGCCTGCTGCATCATTTTTTCACATTGATTTCCGGGCCGTCGTTGGGTTCAGCCTCTGTAGGATGATCATTTTTATTTCTATTAAACGATGTGACATCCTTTCAGTCCTAAAGCATCACCCGTCCATATCAGTGATATTCAGCAGGATTTTTCACATTGAGATCGGATGTGTTTTCAAAGTGTTCCTTGAATTTTTTTTGTGTACTTTCATAATGTAATAAAAATATTTATACACATGAAATTACATCCCACATAAATTATATGATAAAAAATATCAAAACGAGCAAATATTTCCAAAAAAGGAGCAAATCAGATTTAATAGCAGCTGGTCCTGGGTCTGATCCTCAGCCTTTTATTTTGAAATTCCAGCCTGTCCCCAGCTTTGATTGCTCTGACTCACTGATTACATGATGATGATGATGATGATGATGAGGCTGGTGGGGAGCTGCTGTTTATCTGCTCAACACAGCTGTTGCCAGGAGATTTTTTTTCTTCTGCTGTTTGCTCAGCAGCGTCTCAGGGTTATGCAACGAAGCTGCTCTCAGATCAGCTTCAGACTCCGTGAAGCTGCTTAGCGCACTCCTTTTAAATCTGATAGCAGTTCAGTTCCTGTAACCTGGAGTTTGATGAATTTTTCTGGAAGGTTTAGAAATGTGAAAACCATTAAAAATAATAAGAAAATAATTGATTAAAAGTTTGAAGTCTTGGAAGTAATCTGACTGGAGTGTGGTAGGACCTCTGAATGGGACGATAGACAAGACAATAACAAAGATGTAAAATGACCAGAAAAACAGTACAAAAGACCTAATGCCATGGAAAAAACACACAAATATTAGGGAGTAAATTTAGGAGGGATGGATCTGCACTGCTGCACAAGAGGAATTCAAAGAGTCAAACTAAGAGTTTAAAACAGATATTTTAAAAAACCAACTCAAAACACTTCCAAAAAAATTATACAAATGCAAAATGAATACATCAAGCTCCAAAACAACCCCCAAAGATTTATTGTTGTTGTTGTTGTTGTTGTTGTTGTTATTATTATTAATCAAAACGAGTCGAGCAAAAATAACTACAACAAATTTCTCGGCACAACCAGACAAATTCAGGTCTTTTTCACAGACTTTGGGCCTTTTTAATTTCATGTTGTTGAAAGGACGATTAAAAATAGGCTTAAAACAAGAAGAAAATAACACCAAAAAACTGCTGTGAGAAAATTGAGGGAGAGTGAAATAACAACTGTTGATTATTTTAGTAATCCAGTATTCTATCGATTAATCGGATAAGAAATACTTTTGTTTTATTAACAGTTCATCTGCATATTTTAACCTCCATAGATTTACTGCAGTTTTTTTCTGTGTGAAACAAACAGCGGTGGATGAAGTTCTCTTTTCTTCACTTGCTGATCAGGTGGTTGATGAAGGACCTCCAGCTGTAAAGGTTTTAAGGTGTTTACAGGAAAAAACGCTGCTTTGGATGCTAGAAAAACATTTCCTTCCACCTGAGCTTATCGTTTCGATAGCGGCTCCGCCTCTTTGCACGTGTGCAGACAGACTGCACGTAAAACAGCTGCTGCTGTTGTGTTTTTGTTGATAAACTGGGGGCTGCATGAGCTTAATGTTGTAATCTTTGTATGCACACGCGTCCTCCTAAATACTAGTTTTAAGTTGCTAATCAGGGATTAAAGCATAAATATTTTGACGAAGCCCCTCAGTGCTGAATTGGGGGGGGGGGGGGGGGGTCCTGGCAGTACCGAACAATTGCTAGTGCTAAAGGCAGCGCCCGCTAGCCAACTGTGGAGATAGGCATTCAATCTGGTAGCTAACTGCAGAAATTCTCAGCACAGCGCGCACACACACATACAAACACACACACAGACACAGGTGTAGAGAGCAGTGGAGGAGTGGGATGATGCACTCTGTGTTAAAGGGTCTTTTTTCCCAAATGATTTAAATCCGCCGCAGTGATGTAGAACTTTAATGCTGCTAATGCGGTTGAAACGCTCCACTTACACGGAGACGCCTGCAGAGTTTAAATGAAGCAACAAATTTGTGTCGAGGATTTTTTATAATCGAATTATCTGAGTTACTTGAGGAGTCGTTGCACGCCTATAACAGACACAACTTACCCACAACGATGCAGAATGACCACAGAGAAAACCTTAGCCTGACCAGACGTATGTTCAGGGGTACATCTGGGGGCAGTTAGTTTTTCTGAAGGGGCATTTTTTGTTATTGTGTAAACCTGCTGCTGAACGTTTTAGGGCAAATTACCTTCAGTGTTCTGTCGGGCTTCTTAGCCATTTGCCGCGTTTTCCCCCGTTTCTCCTCCCCGCTTTCCTGTCTATCTCCACTGTCGAACTATCGAATAAAGCCGAAAAAGGCCTAAAAAATATCTTTAAAAAAAAAAAAAAGATCAGGCACAAAGTGTAATCAAGTAAATGTGGCTCCCCGGGGTGTTTCACCTTTACCTCAGATGTAATAGGATGTAGGCGGGGCTCTTAGTGTGCTTCGCTCTGATTGGACGACTAATGGCCATTATTTTAACATCCTGCTCAGTTAAGGATGACTCTCCCAGTGTGTCAGCCAGCGATGCCCAGTTGTTGTTTTATTCCTGCTGTTGCCACGGCAACAGCCGTCCCTGCGGAGGAGGCAGCGTGCAAGCTGAGCAGCGATGATTCACTTCCAGCTGGTCGACCACAGGATGCCAGCAGGCTCGTCAGCCTGACGTGTGATTCAGAAAATATTCAGAGGAAGAGTTTGAGAGCGGAGACCGTCGGCGTGTCTGATATCTGTCTGCCCGCTGTTTGTTTAGAAAGTTTCATCTGATTTCAGCGTCTAATCTGCAGCCACGCTCTGACAGCTCGGCATGAAGTTAAAAAGATGCTGAAAGAAGATAAACGCAGATTCTTAACTTTGCTGTAAAGCTTCAGCTGACTGATGCTTCAGGTGCTTCCCGCTTTATTCTTTCAAGCTGCAAAACTGATGAGCAAATCAAGCTTTAGCCAATCAGCAGAGACACTGACAAACACATTTATCCTTTTAAAATCTGATCAAACTCTTTGTTTACCTCATTGACTATCTTACTGCATTTAAAACCACCCACACTTTCTACATTTCTGTTATAATTAATGTCAGATTGCTTGTTTCGATCCTGAGGAATCTAAAAATATCAAAACAATTAGTTAAATGTTGAAATTTTGAAATCCGCCTTCTCACTGTCGGATTTCAAAATTTCAATAAATGTCAAAGATTTCTTTTTAAAATCCTTGTACTGCAGCTTTATTCTGAACATGTGAAAAGAATCCAACAAAGCAAAAAAATCAAAACAAAATGCACCATAAACTGGAAAAAAGTAGCATGTTTTTCTTTTAATTGAACAATATCAGGGGAAATAAAGTGTAAACAAACTTTTTAAAACTTTTTAATCTGGTGAGGAACTTTTAGTCTCTCAGCTGTCTGTTTTCATTTTTAAATTTCTGAACTTGTTCCAGGAACTTTGTCTCTTCTTTTCCAGAAATTCTGGATTTCTTTTGATCTATGAACTTTGACCTCAGTTCCAGTCTGTTCGACCTGCAGCTGCTGTTACATAAGAGTTCCGTATAATCCCGAGGAGCATAAGCCTCTTAAATCAGACCTAAATGCTGGTGACTGTGGCCAAGATGTGTTTCCACACAGCCGGATTAGCTGGGAGCAGAATGGGATTTTAATGAGGCGTTTAGTGGCTGATTGCCAGGGCTCAGAGTGTCCCTGAACGCAGCATAGAGAGCTACCACAAGTTATATTTTACACGTTGGACACAGTATGTAGCTAAACTTTGTTATATTTGATTTTGTTGTTTGTTTTTTTTATTTCTGGTTTTGGTTTTATGATGAAGTCGGTGATCCACACTGATGATGAGCGTATGCAGACCTGCCCTGAGGCAGGGAGACACTGAGGGATCTTCCTTCTGTCGCGCTTTCAGTAACAGACTGACTTCAACCAACAGCAGACCATAACCCCACCTCCTTTGATACTAGTTTAATCACTCTTTGCATCATTCATTCTCAGCTGTCTCATCGCTGTATTTCCTATGTCAGATATATTTATCAGTATATTTTTTACAGCCTGTGCTGTCTGGCAGCTTTTGCAGTCAGAATCGTGATCTGAATGCACTGTTGTGCCAAACATATTTGCTTTTCCAGAATGTATAGAGATATAAATTTCATGTATAAATACAATTGTACACAGGACCCGATGTAAATATTTACTGCTCAACACTGTATGACTTACTTTCATATACATGAATATACTTTCTGGCGTGCCTTTGAGCAGGCGACACAAGCTCTTTGGAACACTCTTGTTTGGACTGTGCCTCCACACCTAAACACCAAAATGAGTATAATCAGGGGTTAAAGTGGGTTCAGCGGGTGGGGGAACCCTAAGTTAAGTTGTAGTGACTCAGTGTGGGGAAAAGAATCGCAATTATTTCTACTGAGAGCTCCAGCAGATTTTCTCTGTGTGCAGGCTGAGCTCTGCTGCTGCTGCTCTGTGTGCATGAACTGAATTCAACCAGATGGAAACAGATGTTTCCTGATCTGATTCCATCCCTACTCTGACCGAGTACTGTTTATACTGTCTTTATACTGACTGCACGCAGTTGGTATGAAATATGAACTGAATGAATGAATCTCAGCATCATCAACTTAAATTCAAACTCATCTCTGCTACACTGATGTAACCTGTAACTCTGACCATGAACACCACAGCCGCTCAGTCCAACACAGAGTTGTGCTGCAAAGTTGGTGTATGCGTTCTTTATTCTTCAAAGATGTACAACAAAATATTCATATTCTTGGACGTTTAGTACCTTTGTACATTTTGACTGTATTTATCTGAAGTAGAGCATAAACAACAGGGAGAATTTCAGGCTGCTAATGCTATGATAATATATGCTAATGATATCCAGCCTCTTTTTCATGCCTGATTGGCTTAACCTATTCATGTGATCATATTATGCTGTGTGATTGGCTATACATACTTGATTGACTGAAATGGAGAAATTGGGATTCCCCATATCTAGCAGCTGACCTTGGTCCCTGAATAGCTGGCAGTAGCTGATGGTGAGAAACTTCCAGGTAAAGAGCCAGTCTGTTTATAGGAACATCAGTTCTAGGCTGCAGCCTGATTGATTAGCCTGTGATGCCAACTTCTGATTGGCTGAGCACTGTCTAACATGTTGGTCAGGGTGACTCGGCCTCAATAGTACAAACTGTGACTCATCATTGAGCAATATTAAAGCCTTACCTACTGCTCAGCAATATTACTCAAATGTAACCAACATGGTTGCCTTATGATTATAGTGTTGTTATACATAATGCATTGATATCAGCAGGTTACATAGTATGGGTGCATTGTTTAGTAATAATCCTGTACACACGAGTATAATACGATGTGAATATGTTGTAAGTATGTATTATATCTGGCTTATTGCTCTAGCCTATATAAACAAAAATACATTATACTACAGTGCAGTACTTTCTCTAACTTGTTTACCATGGAAATGTTTTGTGTCTGTTCTAGGACGTGGTTACCAAAAAAGTATTTGTAGAAATGTTAAAGATAATCACACAATATGGATTTCTTACAGCATGCTTGCAACTGATTTAATTTAATGAGTATTGTTAATATTGAAAACATATCTTTACTAACCCAGGGGTGACTAAAAGTATTTGGATCAAAATTTAGGGCAAGGCCTCCAAATGAGAGAAAAATGGTTTTGTCGAAGGTAATAAGATGTCTGCTGAAGGGTTTCTGTTATGAAATGGAGCTGTAATGTTATCTTTAACATTTATTTTCTATTTTAATTAATGACAGGAGGATATCCCCATCAGAGATGGGTATTGTCTAATAATATTACCTAAAGGAAGCATGTATAACTTGAAAAGTATCACTCCCAGCACATAACTGTGGAACTCCAAGATTAACTCTTTATGTAGCAGGATGTTTTATCTGTTGTCTTTTGTCATCTGGCTCAAATATAGATAAACATAGTATCACACACTAATAACGCACACATGAGAGACTCTTTAATAATGTGTGGAATGTTTGTCTGTGTGTCTTCATAGAAGAAGAAGAGGAGGAAGATTGATCGCAGTATGATAGGAGAACCGACTAACTTCATCCACCTCACGCACATCGGCTCCGGAGAGATGGCAGAGGGCCTGCAGCCGGTTAGAAACCAGTCCTCTCTACCTGTTTATTTGTCATGTCAACCTTGTCATACTTAACAATACATCAAGTCTTTTTCTAAAATTTTAAGGTAAGAATTATGGGATGACGCTAAAGTTAGAAGAAAAAACATCAAATAAAAGTGCAGCTCTGCAGCTTCCCAACAAACACATCAGCTCAGGATTTAGTCCAACATCAAGACTGTGGGTGTGTTCCAAAAGTCCTTCCTATCTCCTTTTCCTAACCACTTTTCCTTGACCTCAATGAAAACATCATTGAGGTCAAGGAAAGGTGGGTAGGAGAACTGATAAAGACTGGTAAAGGGAAGAGCGGTGCTCTGAGAATTTGAATGATCTTGCATGATGCCGGATGCCCATATCGTGTTTAAACTACAATGTTCAGAAGCTGGACTACAAAATGCAAATCTTACTTTACCAGCTTGTTTTAACCCTGCTGTTTTCTGTGGGTCATTTAAAACAAGAGCAGCCTGTGAAAAATATCCCTTCGTGACAAAAGCTGGAATTTTAAAGCTGACAGGAGACAGGATGATGGCAGGAGTATTTTTGGGGCCGGCCTTATGGCAGATGCATTTATAAGAGTTTCCCTTTCAGTAGGAGAATATTTAAATGAGTCACACAAATCTGAATTACAAAGTATGTGGAACACAATTAATTGCAAATTACACAAAATCTAATGGTAAAAAAAAATCCTGTCATTAAATTAAAAAAAAAAAAGGTAACTAACATATAAAGATTTAATTCAGCTAAACAAAAAAAATCAAATTAAAAGAATTTAAATAAAGCATCAAATCAAGTAAATTAAAAACTAATATAACATGAAATAAATAATACATTAAAATAAGTAGCTGCATTTAAAAAATAATTCTCCAATTTTTCTAAACATCATTTATCATTAATTAAAATGAATAAAGTTAGAAGAAAAACAAAGTCATATGACCTTTACATGAAGCAGCATCAACAGCTGGAGCAGTGTGACATCATCAAATGACATCATCTGGTCAGTCAGCAGGCGGTCTTCCTGTCTGATGAGGTCGGTAGAGCACATGTGGCTGTCCTCATTTCCTTCCATTCTTTTGTCATGTGAAAAACAGTGACTGAAGAAACTGAACTCAATTAGGCTGTAAATACAGCAATCAATCATAAATCAATAAGGTACATGAAGGTGACAATACTCATTAGAAAAATGCATAATCATCAATGAAGGCCAAGCAATAAATATGATATGTGATGATTAAAGTTGATATTGAAGTATGACCACAGAGCTTGAAAAATGGAACGCTTTTTAATCAGCAACGTTTTGCAATTAATGTGTTTTCAAAGTGTTGCTGTAATTTTTTTGAGCAGTGTAATAAAATATATATTTGTTGTTTTACAGTCGGGGTCTGTTCAGGAGCAGATGAGGTCTAAAGGCCCAAATATGAATGGCAGGAACAGCCTGTTATAGCCGGTAAGCACTTGTTCAGAGTGTGCAGCTGCTGCTTGTTAAAGATTGATTACCTTCATTGTTAATTAAGACCAGGAGTGTATCATTCTATCTCCTATATGTTGGACCATTATGCAGATATACTGCACATATGACAAAACAAAGTAAAACAGAAAAGTTCTCCTTTAAAAAAAGAGTAGGACCTTCAAAATATTAACTACCTTAGCACTTCATGTGGTAGATCTGATGAATAAGCTTCTTCTAAGTGGTCCACAGAGATGAGAGAGGACACATTTCCTTTGTTTTCCTTAGAGTGTAGCATTTAAATGTTGGCAAAGTCGGGCTTCACTGATCTGTTACAGAATATGTGAGTAAATGTTACATTTCTGGTTAAACTAAACAAACAGCCCCTTTTTTCTCAGTTAGTTACTTTTTATGGCAGTAAACGTAACTATAGTGGTTTCTTTAAAAAAAAAAAAAAATCAAACTGTGGTTGAGATGGTCGAGTGTTTTCCTGACCCATCCATCCACCCTGTAACTACCTACACAAACACCTTCAGGTTTCACTGCTTCTATTTACACTTTTCTTTAGCGTTTTTTCTATTTTTTTTGTGGCTGGAAGCCTTTTGTTCTTAATTTTATTTATTAAATGTATCGATCTTCATCCTGAACCCCAGAGTATGAACCCTTTAGATTCAAGACGTTCTGCAGCCTGACTGACACATTTTTAAACCAGTTAGCAGTGTTTGACATATTCCTGTCTTTCTTTTTTTCTAGGAGTGTATGACATTGACCCAGACCAGCTGACCAGCCTCTTCCTCCTCCACACTGAGCCTCACCTCCAGCGTTCGACTGCCAGCCAGAGGCTTCGACTCCCTCCCCCGCCCTGCTAAAGTGCCCTTGTACAAAGCGCTGAACCTCTAACACCTACAGAAGGCACTGGCCTGACCTAAAAAAAAATCCAGTTATCACTTTGTAAATTTTTTTACTAACCAGGACTGAAAGTGAGTTGCCACCTTCTACAAAAACTCATATAAAACATTTTTGGTCAGATAAATAAAACATGCTGTTGAACACTAGAGGACAAACTTGAAGAGGTTTCCCTGTTAGTATTACATTCATCACTTAACTCCATTTCCCAGCATCCATTTCTATTCGCAGTATCAAACAAATGACAGGATGTCTGTATTTAAGAAAAACTGAAAAAAAAAGTTTTACTGGATCCAAAGTGTTAAATCACGGATTTCATACAGCCATTTTTTCCGGAGTGGAGTGTTTCCTTATTGGACTTCATTTCCCAGGATGCCTCATTCTGCTAAAGCCCTATTTGTGTTCAGTTTCTAAAGGATTATTACACCTTTTCATTCTTGGGGTCTGTTGGTGTTTTCCAACCCTTGGATATGTTCAGGGGTCACATGGCCAAGGTGATGACATCGCTGGACTTCATCTCCCAGGATGCCTCAGTCTGGCCAGTCAAACTGCTGGTGCTGAATTATAAAAGACTCTTTTTTTGTTTGTGAGACGGGAAGGTTCCATGAATCCCTGCTACACTGGACTGGACTCTGTGTGTGTATGCTTATGCGTTTACGTGTGTATCTTTGTGGGGACCTCTGTCATTTTTAGATCATGTGAGGACATTGACACAAAGTGAGGACATACCTATAGACATACCTTCCAAGGGCTGATTGAGAGTTCAGATTTGGTATTTGGGTTCAGGTTATATCAGTGAGGGCCCTCACAAAGGTAGAAATACAAACGTGCAAACGTACGATATTATATGTTTATATTGTGCCCATATAAAAGTTGCTTTGCTTAACTTGAAGAGGACTGGGTGCACAGTCCAAAACTTCTACTCAAAAACACCAATTCTTTGAAAAGTTTTGTTTTCATTTTAAACACTTTTTAAAAATTTCCTCCCATCACTCAGCTACTCAGACTGTGGTTCAAGGACCCTAAACAGGACTTCAGCTGACACATTTTGGGTCATGGGTTAGATATTCTTTTAGTACACTGCTTAAAATATTTCATGCTGCATCTGATGGACGATAAAGAATCACAGTTATTACTGTGTAGTGTAATTTTTTGCTGTATTTGATTTGCTGTATGATCTCTCCAAATGTCCATCACATCAAACATGAGCTTGGAGCTTCTGACCTTCAGGGTGTTCGGAGGGATACGGGGTGGATTTCAACTCACAGATTAAATTTAATATGTTCTTGTAAAGATGAATTACTTTGGAAAAAAATAACATTCGTGGGTTCATTGGAAATAAATTTTGTAATTTTTGAAATGAATTAACTGACAAAAACTGTTAATTTTTTCTAAAAGTTTAATTCCAGCCATCTTTATAATCTTAGGCCAGGATTTAAAATGAATCCCATCCCACCCCAAAGCAAACTTTTTACAGTTTTCTAATTTGAGTCTCAAATGTCCACATTATATTTATTTATGTAAATGTTTTCCAGCTATCACATTGGCCTACATGAACCGGCTTCTGCGCATTGACTAACCAGCCGACTCTATTTCACGAAGGTCTAATCGTCAAATGTAAACTAATTCAATGTGTTAAACTTCCCAAATATGTTTCCTTGTAGGGCCTTAAACCTGTTTGTTTCTGGTCTTTTAAACATTTCTGGTCCTTTTTTTTTTATTTTTTAAAGAAAGTCACAAAAGCATGCCTAACGTAACTCCGGTCGAGGATTCCTTTTTTTTGGAATCACTTCTCTAACTGCTTGTGAACACCAAAGCAAGAAAACGGGTCTAAAAACGTGCGGATGTTTTTTTAAGTGAATGCTCTAAAAGCAGCGGTCACTTGTCGGGGAAATTCATCTCAGTGATGAGTTGTTGCCATGGAAACCACTAAGTCACGTGGCGACTGGCCGCTTCCTCCCTGCAGTGGTGATAACAGGAACCAAAATACCTGAAAATCTGAGCTCCTGGCTGCGGTGCATTCACTGGACTACACGGAGCATGGGAGGTTCAACACGCCCCGCTCCTCTCTGAGTCTTTATTACTGCTCCCCGTAAAAATATTTCACTCGGCTTGTTCCAGACTTCCACTGAAAAACACCTTGTGATTGTAAACTCAGACATGTGGTCTTAATAATGAAACTGGTGTTTAAACCTACAAGCACCTGAACTCATCAGAAATGGTTTGAACCACGACTTCTTTTACTTTTGTCATGAAGTGTTCATTTGGAGATTTTTTTTTTTTGGAGTCAGCTGCTCTTCGTCTTGATTCCTTGATGAAATTTGAGCGTGTTCATGGATTAGTTTGTGTTCGGACTTGTAGTGTTGTTGATGTGTTCAAAGACACAGGAAGTCTGGATTTCAGGTCGTTTTTTAGAGGCAGACAAAAACAAACTTTTTACTGATTTGAAAGGTGCATCTCTGATTCCAACGCTTTCACCAGAAACTTTTCTCTAGTCAGAATTGTTTTTGTACAGACTGTCAGTGGAGTTCAGGAGCTATAGCATCTTTAATTTGGATCATTTTGGGTCCTTCAAGGTTAAGCCGCCACTTTGTGGCTCATTCTAGACTTCAGTGTCTCCTCCACCGGGGCATCATGCTGCTTGAACTGGAAGGAGATCTGGATCCAGATTATTTTGTTTGTGTTTTTGAGAATGATGTCACATATTCAATTTTCCCCAAACTACATGAAAATGGGACCTTTTCCCTTATTTTCTGTGATACGAAACGTTAAACTGTTGGATATTCAAAGTGTCCTGATTTCAGTTACACCCCTGAGAGAAAAAGTTTAGATGGCTTTGAATGCTCAGCTTCCAACAGCTTGTTCTACTTTTGTAATAGAGTTTGTTATCTATTACAGGCACAACACCCACCAAGTACAGCTCACAGGTACTGGATACTGCTCCTTGGCAGGCTTCCAGGCACTGGCCAATCAGAAGAAAGTGGGCTTTTAGAGAGGCTGCCTTAAAGAGACAGGAGCTAAAACAGCTCATTTCAGACAGGATCAGCTGTATAAGATCTGGCAGTCATGCCAAGCTAACCTAGAAGAGTTTAGGAAAAATTAAAAATGGGCTTTTTTGAATGATCAAACAGATGCACAGACTCATTGTTCTTTCAGAAATCAGAGCTGAGACACCCGATCTCACCACATGAGAAACCGTTCTGCTGTGACTGAGGACTTCACAAACCTTTTATGAGATTATTATTTTCTTCTGAAAGTGAGCAGTGGAGAGGAAGAAGTCTTCAGGTTTGAGTCAACTTCTTGGCCCGATTTATTCCCGCTCTGATTCTTGGAAACTCAGACGTGTTCTCTGAATCGGCCGCAGGCCGCTGAGGCCTTGTTCCTTTTGTTTATCTCAGCCACAGTTCCCGTCTTCCTCTTCCTGTTCAGTCTCTGCCTGCAGTCCAGCAACACTGGAGAGCAGGTGAAAACAGAGATTTAGACCAGAGTACTTCTTATCATTTTATTATAAGATTTTATTTTGTTGTATTTGTATGTGAAACATGCTGATTCTATTGAACCATGCTTGTATTGTTGGTGCGATTATTGTACTCAGAGTATTGATCACAAAGCTTTTCTGTGACTTTTGGCACCTTGAGCCTTTGTGGGTACAGCTGTCCGAACCCACAGGACTTCATGTAGAAAAAGTTTATTATAGTTCATTAGCTATTTTTCTTCAGACAATGAGGGTCTTAATACTCACAATTATCCTGATAAACTTTAATCTGATGTCACCCAATTAGCAGCTGGAATTCCTCCAACACCCTCTACATGCTGTCGAACCGTGGGAGATTAGACTGAATTAAAATACTTTATTATTGGTCAGAAGAGTTTCTTTTGATCTCATGTTTGAGAAACCTGTCAATGAATCAGCTGTGGTCGTTTTGGATTTAAAACTGTGAGCGTGAAAAGCAAAGTTGCAGATTTTAAACTGCTTCCTGCTGTTTCAATGACGGCCTCCCGAGGTCTGAGGAGCACGCTGACCCTGGAAGTGAACCTGAAGCTGCGTCCGGTTTCAGTTATTTTGTATATGACTGATGTAAAAAAGCATTCAGGCCACTCCTTTTTTTTTAAGACTCTGATTTTAACCATTGAATTCTGAATCTTACAGTAAGCTGAA
This sequence comes from Cichlasoma orientale, assembly GCA_034780415.1. NCBI lineage: Eukaryota > Metazoa > Chordata > Actinopteri > Cichliformes > Cichlidae > Cichlasoma > Cichlasoma orientale. The sequence goes on from JAVDPK010001923.1 coordinate 87,100, forward strand.
TCCTCAAGATAATCTTCTGTGCACTGAGTAATATACTGGATAAGATATTAAACAGAGATGGTTTAAAAGGCAGGAACACGAGAGTATTTGTTCAGACATATGGAAAGTTTTAATCCTGTGTCAACTTGACTAAAACTGCAGGAAAAGTCGCATCATGTTAGTAAAAGTAAGCCTAGCTCTGATCTCCTGCATTAATGAAATTATAAAATTTCATATCTCAGGACTTCTGCTGCTGAATCCTGACGTTTAAGGTACACAACCTGATTTTCTCACATCATCTCCAAGTTTGTAAAAACCTGCAGAAGCATCAGCAGCAGATTTTAAGGAAATGCTTCTTTAAAACGGAGCCTGTCATTAAATAAATCTCAAATGCAATGAAATGTAATATTTGGTGTTCAAGTGATATGAATGAGTGGGTTATGTGGCTGCTTCCTTTTTGTATTCTCAGTTTTGGTTTTGTTATGTAACCCGTTCGTTCTGCAGAGGCAGAAAGACACATCGACTTTATTCCTTCTTGTTATGTAACGTGTGTTTCATGATGGCTGAATAAATCTGCAGTTTTCTCACCAAATGTGTCATCGTGGGTTAATGTGATGAAGAGGATGGACGGTAAATGCCATTAGATTACAGTGGAAGTCTTTCAAGAATAATGACATCAGGTTTAAAATTAATACGATTATTTTTCAAGATATGGGGTTGTTGATTGTTGGGTTTTCTCTGTATTATTGTAGGGTCTTTACCTTACAGTATAAAGCACCTTGAGGTGACTGTAGTGATTTGGTGCTACATAAATCAAATTGAATTAATCCTGTCCCTCCTGCTCTCTCCCCGTGAAGATCTGAGCATCTTCAGCTCGGCCTCCAGTCTTTGTGTCAGTGCCACTGTCTCCAAACCATCCATCACAGAAGGTCTCACTACCATCTTGTCTACAATCTTACATTCACGCACGTGCTCTGTCTTGATTCTACTGGCTTTCATTCATCTTCTCTCCAGAGCATACCTCCACTTGCTCCCTGCTGTCACTACACATCACAGTGTCATCAGCAAACATCATCGTCCACAGACTCCTGCCTGACCTCATCTGTCAGCCTGTCCATCAGCACTTCAAACCAGAGGTGTCTCAGAACTGATCTCTGATATAATCCCACCCCCACTTTCAACCCATCTGTAACTCCTACCACACACTTCAGTCCTCATACATGTCCTGCACCACCACCCCATAATTCTCTGCTACTCCTGACTTCTTCATGTAGTACCACACTTCCTCTCTCAGCACCCTATCATCTGCTTTCCCTGGATCCACAAAGACAGTGAAGCTCCATCTGACCTTCTCTAACTTCTCCATCAACACTCTCAAAGCAAACATCATATCTGTAGCTCTTTGCCAGATCTTCATAGTATGGCTCATCAACTTTATCCCTCTGTCGTTACTACAGTTCTGCACATCACCCTTCTCCATTCCTCAGGCATCCTCTCACTCTACAAGATTGTGTCAAACAATCTGGTCAAAAAATCCACTGACTTCTCTGCTTACCTTCACAGGTATGCCACCTAGACCAGCTGCCTCTCCACTCTTCACCCTCGTTGTAGCTGCCCTCATTTCCTCCTAATATTCTGCACGTCCTGATTCATCATCTTTCTTCCATCTGTCCTCCGCTCTCTCATTCTACATTCATCAGCTCCTCAAAGTACTCCTTCCACCTTCTCAACACACTATCTTCATTTGTTACTCCATATTTCTATCTCTGTCCTTAACCACCACAACCTGCTGCACATCCTTTCCAGCTCAATCTCTCTGCCTAGCCAATCAATACAAGTCATTTTCTCCTTCATTAGTGTCCAGCCTCACATACAACTCACTGTAAGCCTTTTCCTTTGCCACCTCTCTCTTTGCTGTACACCTGGTCTCCCAGTACAGGAATACAGGGAGGATATCCCACCTTTTCTTTGCTAACCTCTTCCTTTGAATACCTTCCTGTGCTTCCTCATTCCACTACCAAGTCTCCTTTTCCTCTTTCCTCTGTCCTGAGGAAACACCAAACACCTTGGCATGACTTTTCCAGTCAACTGGTACCTCTTCCCTACCACCCAGAGCCCGTCTCAACTCCTCCCTGAACTCTGAACATTCTTCCTTCTTCATCTTCCACCATTTAATCCTCACCTCTGCCCTCACTCACTTCCTCTTCCTGATGTCCAGACTTATCCTACAGACCTCCATCTGATGCTGCCTAGCTGCATTCTCCCCTGACACCACCTTTCAGTCTCAGATCTCTTTCAGATTGCACCTTCTGCATAAGATGTAGTCCACCTGTGTGCACCTTCCTCCACTATGTGTCACCCTATGTTCCTGTTCTTATAGCACATGTTCACCGCGGCCATTTCCATCCTCTTCTCAAAATCCGCCACCATCTGTCCTTCTGCATTTCTCTCCTTAACACCATACCTACCCAACACCTCCTCATCACCTGTTCCCTTCACCTACAAGTCCATAGAAGTCTGCTCCAATCACCACGCTCTCCCCCCTAAGGACACTGTCTGTCACTACATCCAACTTACTCCAGAACTACGCTCTCTCTTCTAACTGACCTTCAACCTGTGGGGCATACTCACTGACAGCATCCAGCACCACCCCTTCGAATTGCAGCTTCAGACTCATGATCCTGTCTGACCTCTACTCCATTTTTCTTCTTATCTACAACTTGGTAGACAAGCTTGACGCCACCTCTAATGCTCCTTTCCACCTGATCTCCTGCACACACATATATCTATCTTCTTCCTCTCATCATTTCAGCCAGCTCTCTGCATTTACCAATCATAGTCTCTACATTTAAAATCCCTACTCTCACCTCCATGCTCCTGCCTTTCCTTCTATCTCACTATCTCCTAACATGCCTTCCCTCTCTCCTCTTCCTTGGTCTTTGGCCAACAGTAGTACAGTTTACAGGCTTTAGCTACACTACATGGACAAAAGTATTGGGCCACACCTGTTCTTTGAATTCAGCCTGTGTAGGTGGCCGAGTACTTTTGTAATTTGTAAGACTGCAGGTTATTTTTCCTGCTCCTTCATGTTTGGCTGCAGGTGCTCTTTTCCTTTCATTTTAAGTTATGAACGAGCTCAAACAACAAAATATAACTTCTAATTGAGGCAGCAGCAGTTTTAAGGTTTATCTGTGGTTTCATCATCATTCTTTTATCCATTGTTATCACATGAAAACATCAAGTGTGACTCTGGACAAATTAATTAGAAACACCTCGTGCTGAGTGTGTCAGTGAAGGCAGCATGTGTGTTTCTATATGTATGACCCTGTTCACTGACTCTGTTCACATTTTATTACATGCAGCTGTGCAACAACCGCAGAGCTGTAATAATGATGGTTAAACTGGGTGTTTCCATGGAAACGCCAGCCCAGCACTGAGGAGGAGGAAGCAGGACGAGCGGAAAAATGAAGGAGGCGGTCACTGCTGGTTCGTTACAGGCCGAGTGTGTGGGAAACACACCGAACACACGTGTGTGTGATGTCATGAATGTTCCACACTTTCAAACAGAAACACACAGCTCAAAACTTCCATTAGAAAAACACCAGATTAAAAGTTTCAGCTCTAAACCACAGAAATGTTTCCCTTCAGCTGCTGAGATTTAGAAAGAACAGCTTTCATTAAAACACTTTTGATTGTGTGTGTGTGTGTGTGTGTGTGTGTGTGTGTGTGTGTGTGTGTGTGTGTGTGTGTGTGTTCTACACGAAAACACTGGTATATAACACCAGTCTGAAGATGCAGACCTTCACCAAGTCTCATAAATCAACTCCAGAGTCTCTGGATCAAAATTCTTTTGTGATATTTCCCTGAACAGTTTGTTTTGCTTGTTTTGGGGCTATTTTATTTATTTGTTGGGGAGCCAGGGTGGCTCAGTGGGGGAGCAGGCAACCATGTATCCTGCATGGCGGAGCGGTCGGCGCAGGCTTGAGTCCCGTCCTGTCGTCTCCCCCATCTCTCCACCCGCTTTCCTGTCTCTCTCCACTGCAGGAACTACCCAATAAAGCTGTAAAAAGGCCAAAAAAAAACTTTAAAAAAAAAAGTTCATTTTGAAGACACCCTCTTAAAGCTCTCTCTTGATCTTGAAAGTTCGTGTACACAGCCAAACTGTTTTAGATGTCACACATCTATTATTAAAAGTAATATCCGCCCTCAGCCTAATTTTGCAACTGTGATGCTGTCTTTGCCATCACCGGCTTGTTTCTGGGACAGATTATAGTCTGTGATTACTAAATTTCTTTTAAAGAGGTGCTCACAGTAGCCGATGATCAATTAATCAAGTGCTTTTGATTAGCAGCACCTGGCTTCTACATACCTTCCTAAGTCCTATTAAAGCAGTAAGGCTGTACTTTTAGATAGGTTGGCTCATGCCATGCTAGGGTGAGGTGTCCACCCACCCATTTTCACAAAAATTGCTCCTCCAAAGAGTGTCTGTGTGTGAGCTTGATGAGCTACTACGTCATCAACAATCTGGTTCAGAGGCCTGCATAGAGTCCTGTGAAAATTCAACTGTTTATATACAGTAACAAGCACAACATAGAACAAGTATAAAGCAGTAGAAAGATAAACAAGGCACACAAACTGGGTTTAAATAAATGTGTTACTTTCCACCCAGCTGACAGTTTCTTTGTATGTTTAGTGTTTGACAAATGGAGAAAAAGCAGAAAAACAAGTTTAAGTTGGACTGTGACTGACACACAGGCTGCTCTGTGTTCCTGTTTATGGAGTTTCCTCAGCAGCGACCTCACTTCCTTCCTGTCAGTCTCCATTTCCTGACCAGCGGCTGGTTTCATACAGACCACTTACACACACAATCATGTTTCCATCACTTCAGAGGACATTTCAACTGTAAATGTAAGATACCTTACAGGGATCCTAAAAGGGAGGCAAGTCCCCACAAGGTGACTGTATGGCCTATGTCCCCATACGGCCAGTAAAACAGGAACACTCATGTTTTCCTGTTCTTTATAAATGACTGCTGTGTTCATTCTCCTGCACCAGCAGTAAAGGTGTTCACACAAACCCCACGCTGCTGTTTGCCTTAGTGATGTGAGTCAGACCAGCTGGACCCGATAACTCAGACAGATTCACATTCATCAAACCAACACACAGGTTTCACAATTCAGGAATTTCTTCCCTTTTTGGTGGGGAGAGAGGAAGGGTAGGTAGCTGCACAATTACATCTTTCCATAGTAATTATTCATGTGTATACTGACTTTGGTGACATGATGTAAAAGTGTAGATATTTAATTACAGCTGCAAACATACCTGAAATGAGGTTCTGTTGACAGATAGGTTGAAAGTGTAGATTGTATATGTAGACTGCATTTCAAACACAATCTGGCAACTTGGCAGATGGACACACATAGGAAAAAACATATATATATATATATATATATATATATATATATGCACAATTATCCACAAGTTTTAATAGAAGAACCTAAGGATGCTGGGAGTGTTGACAAAATAGATATGATGTGATAGGCCCTAACCCTAGCACTTAAGTTTTCATACTTTGTGTACTGAACTGGAATGCACACACTATAGCTACTCGCTAAAGACACCAACTGACAGATGGCAGATGTTACATAATAACTGAATTTTGGTATATTGAGCTGTTTGTGTCCTGCACAGCTGGGTGAGAGCTTGTTGGCATCAGCAGCAATAAGTTACTCTGTGACTTCTATGGACAGTTTTCCCTGGTTTCAGGATCATGTTGGAGTCCCAGAGTAAAAAATAAATAAATAGAGATGAGATATTAATCATTAACGTCTGTCTGGTCCGACTGTGTGTTGATACTCCAGCTGAGAGGTCGCTGACGTTGGTACCTGGAACTGAAATAGCACCTCCCCTCATGTGTTCTCACTTCAGCATATTCTCTGATTTCCAAACCTCGTCTGTGAAAATGGCTGAGAGAATTTCTTGTTTTTACTGAAGGAGGAGCCGAGGAAACACGAGTGTCACACGCAAACACCAGACAAAGACCGGATTACAGAACCATCACGAGTTTATTCAGCAGCCCAGAACATTTATTTTAAAGCAAAGGACGACTGCAGGCAGGGTTGATAGTTCAACTCTGGCTGAAAACACTGAAAGTGTCCGGAAAAGTGTCAAAACCCTTAAAAACCTTTTTTAAAAATAAAACCCGTTGACTGAAAATATCTGACGCTGACTTTAAACTTAAACTTGACTGACAATGTTTGTATTTCTTTCTAATATTTTGGTCCATTTACAGACACACCGCACAGAACCCGGATTTCAGAGGCTGAAGCATTTTTTATCACTCGTCTTTTATCTTAATACTTATTAAAATTTTAAGTTCCACAAACAAGATCGCAACTGCCCTTTACTGGATTCTTCAGGGACTCTGAAATGCACAGTGTGTTTAAGTTAAAATCAGACAGAAATGAAGTTATAATCTCAGGGAGCACTTGTTCTTTCCTGGCTCATGTCACATCTATCTTGAAATAGCAGGAAGCAGGACCCTGATTTTATATTTAAAGCATGAAGATCTTGGACCCAAAATCTCTGTTAACACTGTTCACCAGACAGACTGTGGATAAAGTTAAAAGTCTTGAGAAAAGTGATTCTGATACATTCAGGATGCTCAAACTCTGGCACAGTCCCATCACATGAGACTCTGAAGCGCCACCTGCTGGATGACAGAGGAGCAGGTTTGTACAAACACGACTCTGCAGCACCACCTGGAGTCTCACCTGGACCGCTTCTCATCGTACCTGCAGGGAAATTAAAACCATATGACATCTTTACAGCTGAGGTAAAGAATTTCTTCCTGCTGCTTATTAATTCACTCATGAAAAAATATTTTTAAAAATCGAACACCTTTTTTGCTGTCAGGCTTGAATAAATAAAATGATGATGTCACTCACTGTCTGACACAGTCCGGGATCTGCACGTGCTCAGTGGGGATGACGTTAGAGAGTTCCTTTAAGCTGCTGATGAACTGAAGCTTCCTGCTGAACTTGGTGCTGAGGAGGAGGAAAATTATGGATAAGACAGTTTGTTAACCAAGCTAGCACTCCACCCTCTCATCTGATTATGGTCACTTCTGGATCCAGAAAGTCCACATTGCGGGGCCAATGTGCTAAAACAGCAACTTTTACTAACAGTATGATGATCTGTCACAGTATCAGAGGAGTGGTGATGAAGCTGCACACCTGATGAAGGGTTTGATGATAGTGATGAGTGCTTTAATATACCAGGTGGGATGAACCACATAGAAACCTTTCAGGTTCTTCCTCAACCTACAGACAGAAAATAACAGACGACTTGATAAATAAATGGAGAATGACAGGGACATAAAGGTTATTCCATCCATCCATCCATCCATCTATTCTCTTCCGCTTTTCCAGTTCAGGGTCAGAGTTAAGGTTAAGGTTTGCCATAGGGCGAGAGGCAGGGTACACCTGGACAGGTTCCCAGAGGGCTAACACAGTGAGACAGACGACCATTCACTCCTACTATGTGTCCAAACCTAACACATGCATGCATTCGGACTGTGGGAGGAAGCCGGAAAGAAAAGGATAAAACAATGAAATAAAATACACTACATTGCCAAAAGTATTCGCTCATCTGTCTATGAACCTGAGTAACATTCATACTTAATCCAGAGGCTTTAATATAATGGGGGCCCACCCTTTGCAGCTGTAACAGCTTCAGCTATTCTGGGAAGGCTTTCCACAGGTTTAGGAGTGTTTATAGGAATTTCTGACCATTCTTCCAGAAGCACATCTGTGAGGTCAGACACTGATGTTG